>WSTO01000090.1:0-23353 GCA_019627685.1 Serendipita sp. 399 | reverse complement strand
TTGCCTATATCGCCCGTCGCAGGCTTGCGAGACGAATTAAACCAAGGCCGTATAGGTGATTTGTCATCGAGACATGGTGCGAAGAAAATACTTCCATCAAAGGCGAGATATACCGTCTTGCTCGAGATGCCCAGCCATAACAAGCCCGTGATCGCGGAGAGCACGGTCCCTGTGACACGAAAGAATTGCAGATTGAGGTCACGGCCCAATTGTAACGTCAAAAGGGAATAAACGCCCCTGGAAACTCGAGGTCAGCTCTAGCAGCATGGCGCGATTTCGAAAGTGTATGGCTTACAGAGGGAAAATCATCCCCCAAATGTTAACTCTGAACTGAATCGTGCTCCTGTAAGTAGCCTCAAGTAGTCCAATCGCGCTAATTGACCCTATCCAAGCGCCAATTGACCAAAGGATCACGGCTCCGACGGTGGCTAGCACGATAGCGACTTTGCCATACAGTGCACCTTCGATTCCCGTAGCGGAGCTGAGAGTATTAAAGTGTTTGGTAAGAATTAAGAGTGCGTAGCCTCCCTTGAAGGAATAAGTTGCGGCGTTGGGAAGGGGGGGAAAGAGGTCATACCTGTCCACAGGGACCTAGTGGTACGAATACGGAGACGACCATTCCTGCTGCAGGGAATCCGTGAGCAAATAGACGGAAGAGATAAGTCGTAGTCTATCAAGACGTCAGTGCTTGAAGGACTCTAGAGAACCCTCCTTACGATCATCATCGACAAAGAGAGTCCTATGGCGAGGGAGACATACGATGCGGCCAATGTGATCTTGGCTTTATCAGGGTGCGAATCGATCAGCGCATTTGTCAATACGCCGCCACAGGAGGCTGCAACTACGAGCGGAACGATAGGAAGTAGCCAGGTAGCGTTATGGTGTTCCCAGGAATTATGATGACGTGTCATCCTGACAGCAATCAGACAAAGCTATAACTAGACCGAGAAGAATAACTCACATGATATATGGCACAACTAGACAAGAGCCAAACGAAAGCGCTACGTCCACCCACCAGAGGCCCCATAAAAACATTGTCAAGGACTGAAGCCTGTCGTAAACCAAAGAAAGGGAGATGCTCGCACTAATGATAGTCGCGATCGCCATTGGAAAGCAGCCGAGAAAGAGACTCTGGACGGGCTCGGCAAGCATCAAAGTCCATATTTGTGGGTAGAGCACATAACGCGCAATGGATGCAAGGAGAAACAACACAAAAAGAATAATATTGAGAATTAGAAACACAGAGGCAGCGGTGTTTCTTATGTGTTGGTCGCCGAAGGGGATATTGAAGAGGAGGATCCCAACGACGCCTGTTCCCATTATGACTGCAAACCATGAAGGAGTGAAATGACGGATTCTGTCTGCAAGGCTTTTTCTTTCCTTCACCATGATGCTGAGTTTTTTTAGAGGTCTTGTAGGAAAAGTTCCCTGGGGTGGTTGTCGATTCAAACGTTCCAAAAACACCCATTCAAATTTATTTTGCTGTTTCCGTTTACCCGGCCCAGACGGCACTGACAAATTTCCTGTTTTTGTCGTTAAAAATCCCGAAAATGTGCTCAACGTCGTAGAAAGCGTTGCGGCCCCAAAGATAGAACGCCAAGCAAGGGGCACGTCCACGGTAGCGTAGCGCGCGTGCCCCAACACGTCGAAACAACGAGGTTGGAACAAATCCCAGCACAACTTGCGACGAATGAAGCATTTTGAGCGGAGAATCAACTCAGCTCAGTGGGGAAAGCTCTCGTATATCTTCGCTAGTTGCTGGCTGCAGAACGAGACAAAGCAACGGCAGGCCTAAACCCCGCCATCCCCTTACACCCGCCCACAACTCTACTCCCTCTTGGAAAACACTGGTCAAACGTTCTTTTTGAAGTTAATACGAATGGATTCGCAAGCCCGAATCCGTCATAATGCCCAACCAACCCATCCTACGGATGCCAATGGGTCCGAAAAAATGCTCCAAAAAAATGCATTAACCTCAGGAGAAGATACCCTAATTGGCAAACACAAAAACTTGCCAGTCGTCGACGGTGATGAACCACCCAAGGAGGAGGGACATTTGATGAAAGCCGATCGTTTCAAGGAATTCCATAGGCGGATAAGAGGAAAACATCTGGAAACCGTCCCAACATTCAAAGAAAGTATCATCGCAACTGTCCGTTCCTCCTGTGAGTGTGTACATTTACAACCTCTCTCGGAACTCGGTACCTGCCGCAAAACAATCCTTTGGTTTTTCGTGAACAATACCTCCTCACTAACTGGCCGATTCATTTAGGGGTAAATCTCGCTCTGATTATTGTCGTTTTCTCCTGGGTTTCGCATTATAAGCACTGGGATGAACGAGTCACCTTCATCTGTACGTTTCTGCATCAAAGTGGCACTAATATTAATCTATTTCAATGGATCTCCAGTGTCCTTTCTCGCTCTCATTCCTCTCGAGAAGTTGCTCCAATTCGGTTCGCGACAATCAATGCTCTACTTGGGTAAGGGTCCCCTCTGGAATGGTCCGCATATGCCATATTCACCTATTGTGATACAGGTAGCTCTGTGGGAGACTTGGTCAACGTTACCTTGATGAAGTACGTCTGTTGCGTCAATAGAATGCTTTTAGTAACATCTCGCGCAGCGGCATCGAGGCGATTCTCGCTATCCTCTTGCTCAAGCGCAGGTGTGATTTGAAGCTCTTGCAAAGCACCATCATCGGAGTCACTCTTCTTCAGCTGTTGCTTGTTCCTGGCTGCATTTTCATTGCCGGAGGTTCACGCGTCGTCCACCAGGAGCTCCATCGGAGTCAAACGCAATTGAACCAGAGTTTGATGACGATGGGGTTAGTATTCTGGATATGACTGCAATCTCCTGAATTGACACTCCTCTAGTGTCATGTGTCTTGTTATACCGGTTGCATTCTTCGTTGGGATCACAAATATTGGCGCCACCTCCGCCGAAACGATAGCAACTGAACATAATCGTGACCTGATTCTCAAGTTTTCCAGGGGAATGGTGAGTTTAGCCGAGAAAGTCGGCGGATTTGTGAACTTGTCTGACAACACGCAGGCGATCATTATGTTGCTGGTTTACATTGCATCTCGAATTTACTTCATCAATCCTCCTGGAGACGAGAATGCTGGGGATTATGCGGAAGCCGGCGGGCATGAAGCCTTCAAGCACGAAGAAGAGCGACTCAAGAAGGAACAACCCGTGATCTCCCCGTTATTCTGCTTTGGATTCCTCGTCGGTTTGATCATTATTATTGCCTTTACAGCCGAATGGCTCGTGCATTCTATTGATCACGTCCGACATGGCGCGGCGATCGAGGAAGAGTGAGTTTTCTAATAGATATCCACGGAAGTATGAGGTTGACGCTCTTATAGATGGTTCGGACTTGTTTTGATTCCTGTGGGTTCGACACTTGCGCTGGGCAATTTGGATCTGAACCCCTCCTATAGCTGATTTCCTTCTCTGGAGATGGTATCATTACCGCTGGATATCTCATTCGCAAAACCTTTTTCCATGGTGGAAAGGCGCCGCACACTCTTGCCGATGCTCGGCCCATCGACCTCAGCATCCAATTTGCGCTTTTCTGGACTCCGCTCCTCATTTTAATTGGATGGTGGATAAATAAACCGCTTCCACTTCTCTTTGGTATACTTTCACTCTTTGTTCCTGGTCCAATACTCACGCCTGCCAGATATCTTTGAGGTCGTCCTCCTGGTCGCCGCCTGTTTCGTTGTGAACTATATCACTGCAGATGCGAAAACAAATTGGGCTGAAGGTTAGTCGTTTGACTCTGACATCAGATCGATTTTTGCGAAACTAACAATCATCTAGGTTGGACTATGGTTTCGCTATATGTGATTATTGCATTGGTCGCTTGGTTCTACCCTGGACAACAATACTTTTCCGTCCTCTTCCCTTGCATTGGTGGGGAAGAAGGCGGCGAAGGTACTACCGCTATTGCAGAAGGAAGTGGAGGTCATCACTAAGCGTGGTGCTTGGCGTTTACCCTGGAGAGCAATTTTACACGGTCCTCTACCTTCTCATCGATGATGCTACTGCTATCGAAGGAGGGGGCGCAGGCTAGCACTAGTCCCGGGTCTCTTTTTTGTGCACCATAGTGCTTATTGTTCGACTCTCGTTCCTTTCATCTTTGCTCGAACCAGTTTTTACAGCATCTCGTTCTGTCTTGCTCTCAATCATGCTTGACTTTACATTGGAGGTAGTGCTCGTTTAGGTTTAAAGATTCTTTTGCTTTCAATCATTACAATAGATCAAATAGTTCAGTCATACCATGAGGATACGAGTGTGAAATGAAGTCGATCTCAACAAGCATTATTTGCACCTTACTCCCAGTCACCATCTTGTGCCTAACCAGAACAGATGGTCACAAGTAATTAATGCAATTTTGATGGACATAAAGATGCTGGAAACACGCTGAGAAAGGCAGAATTGCAACCCTGCAGGATGGCCGCACCGCGACGCTGTTCTGGTAAGCGTTCCGTCCTCGAGTGGTGTACCAAATACGTGGGAAACTCAGCCCTTTTTGTTGCTCCAGTTCGAGACTCGTCGAGAATTGGGGCCCAGTATGTTTCTGCGGCTGTATCACGGCCTTCTGGTTCGATGTTCAAGTCGTGGGAAGCCCCTCGTAGTCGTCGCACAGCTAGGAGAGCCCCCAAGCGTCGTCGTGAGCTCACATCGTCAGTTTCGACGTAGGTCGAAAAAGGCGGTCCAATTTTCTCACCCGCATCATCTTCGACGCGGACATTATTTCGTGCACAAGGTCTTTCATTGTGCGATCAATGGCATTCCCGATGGTCGCATCTTCACACATTTGAGGAACATTTCCTTCAAAGTGTCCCTCTAATTACCGAGATTACCATCCGCACTGCGAAGCACTGCCTGGCCATTGGCGCCTTCAGCGACCAAGCTCAGCCACGTTGAACCCACACAAAAGAGCCAAATTTGGACTCTAGAAATATATAATGACGGCGATTGTACACGCCCCGCAGGTATATCCCCTTTGGACCTTCCCCTGCGCTCTTTCCCTTTTTTTTCCCCTCCAACGCTGAGCGATGGAATCTCCAGTACGAAATCGCCACAATAACACCAATAATACCAATAATGGCCAAATTAACCATACGACGACTACTTCGGCGCGTTCGACACCCTCGGTCCACCATACCACATTCGCTACTCCTGGTGAGACTTTAGAGGAGCGCCCCCATACTCCTCGTACAGCTCGTGATGATGCACTCGAAAGAGGGAGTCCCGGAGATGACGAGAGAACATTGCGGGAGAGCCGATATCACAACTTCGCTTCGAGGGTCAGGGGACTGCATTTGGAGAGAGTGCCAACCTTTATTGAGAGCGTAAATGCTACCGCTCAATGCTCACGTACGTGTTTATATCCTGTCTCTCTCCTTTTGGCATCGACCACAGGTCTCATATTCAGTTCTTGCGCCACAGAATTAAATTCACTCCTCCCTCTTGTTATTTTCTCATGGATGTCGCAGTTTGCACATTTGAACCTCCGTGCTACTTTTGTTCGTGCGTACTCAAACTGTTATTGTTCGTCTGAATATGGCTAACCTGTTCAATAGTTTCCTTCCTCGCATTAATTCCTCTGGAAAAAATTTTGCAGTTTGCTGCCAAGCAGTCCGTACTCTATCTAGGTTAGTGGCCATACTCAGGCGCTCGACAAGCGCTCTTCAAGCTCATCATACCTAGGACACACGGTTGGAGACCTGGTCACTATTACAGCAATGAAGTACGTTCACGCGTTCTTTGGTTATGGCTCGCTGCTGACATATCTTCCAGTGCCGTGGAAGCGATACTTGCGATTTTGCTGCTTCTCAGAGGTTGTGAATTGAAATTGCTGCAAGCTACAATCACTGGCGTCATAATATTGCATCTTTTACTCGCTCCCGGCGTCGCATTTGCTGCAGGAGGTGCCCATCTCAGCAGTCAACGATTACATGAGAGCCAAACGCAGATGAATCAGACGATGATGACTATGGGGTAAATACCCTCTTCTTTTTGCTGCTTGCGAAGCCCGAATGCAACGCTCACTCGTCTCCTAGTGTTATGTGCCTCGTGCTGCCTGCAGCTTTCTACGCAGGCGTGAAGCGAGTTGGTGTTCCTAACCTTGGAGAGGTCATTACTCCGTACAATCGCGATATCATTCTTCAGATGTCTCGAGGAATGGTGAGTGCGGGGCCACCCATACTGATGATCTTGCAGCTCGCTAAGGATCACACAGGCAATTATCATGCTACTTTCATACATTGCCTCAAGGATATATGCATTAAATCCCCCTGGGGACGAAATCAAGGGCGATGACTACGCCGCAACTGGAGGGGATGAGGCATTTGAACACGAAGAAGAGCGCATTAAAAAGGAAATTCCCAAGATCTCCCCATTATTCTGCTTGATCCTCCTTTTCGTGCTTATTGCCAGTATTGCCATCACAGCCGAAGGACTCGTACACTCTATCGACTTTGTCAAAGAGAACTCCATAATTCAAGAAGAGTATGTTTTTTTTTCCTTTCCCTTCAGACTTCCCGACTCATCACTGTGTAGATGGTTCGGTCTGATCTTGATTCCACTCGTCTCCTTCTCAGGGGATGGTCTCGTCACATTCTCCAGTTTAATCCGTAGAGCTGTTTTTCGCGAACCAAAAGCGCTTCACAAGCTAGCAGATGCCCAGCCGATCGATTTGAGCATCCAGTTTCTGCTCTTCTGGACGCCCGTCCTCGTCTTAATCAGCTGGGGAGTTGGAAAGTCATTACCACTTCTGTTTGGTGTGTATTTAAGCCTCGATTTACTTCTATTATTCGCTTATTACAACCATCCAGACATCTTCGAGGTGGCTATCTTGGTCGGTGCCTGCTTTGTCGTCAACTACGTTACTGCGGATGGGAAGACGACAGTACATGAAGGTGTCACGATGATATGTTTTTATGTTGTGATAGGTGAGGGTTTGATATTCCGACGGATGTCGCGTCAACTTTTCTGATCGATTCCACTAAGCCTTGGTCGCTTGGTACTACCCAGGCCAAGAGTATATGGAATACTTCTATCCTTGTATAGGACGTATGCACGAAGGAGGCATAGCGGTGAAATCACACCACTAAGGGCAATTTCCCCCCGTTCTTTCCTCTTATGACACCATATATCACCGTGGGACGCACCTAGTCACTCCTCAACTACGCGTTCATTCACTGCACGAACAAGTAAAATGTCTGAGGAGGTCGAATTTGTATCATTATTTTATCTATGGTCTCTGCACTCAAAATGTCGAACATTCAATAGTCTCTTCTTGCATCATAGTCGAATGGAATACAGCGAATAAAAGCGTCTTCCCTTTCAGTAGATATCTACTGGGTTTGTGCCCCGTAACCGCGAATGCCTTCTGCAAAGCCCCAAACAGTTGGTGCGCTAATCGGGTCGGAGATCGTGACCCCATCCTTATCTACTTTGGCGATTTGGTACTATGTGAAAGAGAGTCACACATTACGTTGCATATGGTGAGGGATACTCCCTACCTTGTTCAAACTCCTCGCGTCCCTGTAGAAGAGCGCCTTCATGCATTGTTGGATAACCTGAACAGCCTCGTCTTCTGTGAGCGCCTCTTCGCGAGTGTCCACTGCATTTCTCAAGAGTGGTTGCGCGATATATGCTCCGAACCCGGTCGCAATGGTAGGCGACTGGTAGGTGGTCCCCAATAAATCGACATAGCCCAGGAAGCTACGGTTCGTCGCATTATGAGACTCCTATAAGATTGTGGTGCCGAATAAACACACCTTTCTCCATTCGGCTTGACGCCGCCGACGACCAAGGCGTTCCATAGTGGATTCAGTTTCGACCTGCGACCATACATCACTCGCTTAAGATATTCATAGATTTCTGTTGGTCCGAGTGTGTTTCCATCATCGTATGTAAATTCCTCTGTGCTATGATCACCGATTCGTCATCGAGGGCGCCACGCGAGCGAGATTAGCTCACATAAGACTATCGAGCATATGTTGAATATGTTGAAAGTCACTCATATCGCCTCCTGCACCGATGATAGTGGATGCACCGACAGGGTGGAGACGTTGTATGTCCTTGTATCGTGCGAGTGAGCCGTATGAAGCTAAGTTATACGTATCAGATATAATGGATCTCTCAAGTAGATGTGCATACACACCAAGATTGTCCGCTGCAAGCATGACTCCGCCTTTATATCGCAATCCAATAACGCTCGTCCCAGTTACGATTGGCTGTCTGCTCCACCGTTAGAGCTCGACTTGTTCCACATATCATCAGTATATCTCACTGTGTTCGTTGAACTGCATCAGAAAATACGTCTGTTGCAGGGCGTGGACGAGAGTGGATTGGGAAGGTGGAGTACGCGTCGAGGCGGTCGTCGCGCTAAAGCATCGTTGAGCAACTCTAAATGCCATCTAAGAGTGTCTAACGAGGACTGACTGGTCTACCCCAATTTGTAGGATGGTGATCCATAGCTGTCGAAGAGATGTCCAAGGTGTGGCCACGCAAGCAAATATTTGGTCAAACGCGGTTCACACTTGCTTTCTACAACGACGACGACGACGACGACGGGCGACAACGCAGTCAAGATTTGATGTGGATCATCACACTTCCACGTTTCGGAGACGATGAACCAGAAGTTCGACGTCAGTATCGCGTTCTTCGTCACGGGGCCGGCGAGAATTAACAGAGTTGTATAGCTCCGAGGTTGCTCAAGTGTGGCAGAGAATACTCCGTAGGGAGAAAGGAAGCGAACATTATCATCAATTTGCCATGGATATCAAGAGAACATGGCACATTCCTAGTCGGAGAACATACAGACAACGATGTCGTAAGTCTTCATCCTACCTTGAAAGTTCATCTTGCTCACAACTGGTAGTTTGACGTGCAGAAGATTCCAACTCTCGAATATACTGGAGCAAAGGGATGCATCATTCTCCGAGATGGAGAAACAATACAGACACCTAAAGGAGGAACTGCGGTGCTGAGGCACGGAGACCAAATAAGCCTAACCGTCAAAATGAAGTCACCAATATCGTATGTGCATTATCTACGCCAAGATAAACCTGACCCTGACACCTCAAAGACTAGCATGGAGTGACACCACCTGGTTTGTTGAAAGTGTGGACTACATCAAATTGAACGACTGCGCTTCAATCGGTGTGTTGTGTCTCTCAACCTACTGCCGTATACTCATTCTTTGGCTAGGCATCAAACTTTGCGTCGAGTATGATCCCAAAATGAATCGTCATATTACAGAAGAGATCACTGGTGAACCCAGTCAGCTTCCTATTCTTCTGCGAGGGGGATGTCTGGTTACAAAAGAATGGGCCTTGGAATTATTTCGTCGCGCGAATCTCGCGTCAGGCTTACCATCCACGGATATTGTCAGTCTCGAGGATGCCTGCCACCTCCCGCCAACTGATAATTTCTTGCCGCTATTCTCTCAAAACCTCCCTCGGCAACTCCGGATCCCAGAAATTTGGCAAGCGAATGACGCACGTTGTACCTTACTCTCGAATCGCATTTTTGTTTTCCTCGTAGAAGGCAAGACGCTACCGACAGTATGGAGGAATGTTATGAGCGCAGGCGACGCTACATACGAGGTAGTCAATGTTCACGAGGGGAGCACTAAATGGATGGCTCGTCTTACGCTTTTGCGTGGCAAGGCAAGAGAATCCTCATCCACAATCGTATTGATCACCGACGAAGAGGCCATGTTCGCGGCTGTTGGTGAATTGTGGAAGGATTTTGTCCGAGACACTGATAGGTGTGTTTCGATGCTTTCCTTGGGATTCTGTATTAAACCCACATAGGATAGGACTTCGGTTCCTGGCCTATTCCAAGATTTCGGAAGCCGTTCTATGGGTTAGGCAAGATGCTCTGCAAAGTGAATTTGATCCTGGTGACGGTAAGGAAGGAGAAACGAGCAAATCAACTGCTTATGTCTTTGCAGCTACCTCACAACTTTCGGAGCACGTACCAGATTCCTTTGCTGGTGGAACATCTTCTATCGACGTGACTCAAGAAAAGCGCGTCAGGAGAAGACGTGAACAATCCGAAACGCCTGTTGTGGTACCGGAGCGAGTCGCCAGTGTTGCACCATCTGATGTGGTCTCTGTAAACGAGGATGAGTATTCGAGTGCCCGCGCAAAGGTTGTTGAATTATTGCCGAAGCAGGGTTAAACTAACTTCTTGTGTAGCTCAAGCGAAGAGTACGACAACCAAGTGTCGAACCAGCTCCAGCATCTCAGGTGACTAGTTTCAGTCGTGACGAAACGCCAGCCCCGGTGCGTCCTACTCAATACATGGTAGGTGTTTTCTCGCTCTTCGTGCATCTAGACTCTCAAAATACTGCAGACACCGGCGAGTCTGGACCGGACGAAGCTGAAAAGGCGAGATCGTGCACAAGCATCACAGTTGGAGGATTTTTCGCAAAACGAGGAGTCTCTTATTGAAAGACATCGCAAGGTGTTTGAGCAAACAAACCCGAGTCGTCAAACATTGTCACAGATATCTGAAGAAGGGCATTCTATGTCCTTGGCAGAACGAGTTGAAGCTGCTGATCGTGAGAGACAAAGGGCTCTGGAAACCATGACCCAGGCACCAAGAAAGCGAAAAGCTCAGGAAGTCCAAGAAGTAGAAGAGAATGGATCCCAGGTGCCAGAGCCATCTCAACCAAGTCGAGCTCGATCTACGACTCCCCGCGACTCTAGGGAGCCGCCCACCAAAAAACGTGCCATCCAGCGATCTGGAAAGTCTAAACTCGCCGCTGTACAAGAGGAAGAGGAACCTAGAACGCAACTGAAGAACGACCCCGCGAAGAAAGCTCCAAAACCAGCTACGCAGACGGACCGAGACGACAAGTATTTACTGGCGCTGGCTTCGTTGAAGAAAGGAAAGAAGAGGGAGGACCAGTTTGACCGTGACTTTAACAGCCTCAGGATAGCGAAACCGGACCGGGATAAGATCGATGATGTGGATATTGAGCAATTAGCTTACGAGTTGCTGCCCATCGACATGAACATTAGGGGGAATTTCATGGTCTGCGAACCGACGATTGTTCCAAGACAGAACACGCAAGTTCAAAAGCGACGAGAGGGAAACTCGACATGGCTTGGAAGGCCAGATTTCAAAAAGTTCAAAAAGGTATGTATCCATGCTTGTGAACAAAAATATTTGTCTCATATATCGTTTACAGAAAATATCTTCCAATCGAGCGCCAATAGTTGCGTTGGTAGCGAATCTCTCTCTCAATTCAATAGATGGAAGTAAGCCTTGTATTTCATTTTAAGGTCATGAGATGCTCACTCGTCCTCTTGCGAAAAACTCAGCTGGCGCTGAATTAGAAGAGGACGACAACCAATCGGGTGGGCGTCGAATTGGAAAGCCCAATGCGCAGGTTGCTGCAGATAGCGATGACGATTTTGGTTCGAATGTAGGACTAGGCAACGGAGACGGAAAGAAAAAAGCGAACGCAAGACCAGCTAGGGCTCGGCAGCCAGAACCTCTATTTATCCCAGATTCAGATCAAGAAAGCGAGCGTGGAGCTGGTTCTGTCGATGAAAGTGATGACGACAAGGCAAAGAAGGCAGCAGCAGCAGCGTCCGGGAAGAGGAAAGCAGTTGTATTGGCTGCCTCTTCATCAGAGGATGAAGGATACGTTGCACGTAGAAAGCGACGTCGATGACTTTGTATATCGTCTCCTTGTAATCGTAAACGACTGTTGAGGCAATAGGGGTCCCTGCTTACATAAGCACCATTTGGACCCGACCACAGCTTGCATTCCCCGCACGAGTGATGAGTAGCGGCGACAATGCGGAAACCATCGAAGAGGCTCGTGCTGAAATGATTGCAGCACGCGAAGTACGCATGCTGTAAGTCACCTCTGGGTAGCAGTTAGGTTCAAACTCAGCTGTTGACCCCTTGGACGTCTAGTCAGCTCATTGAGGAGAGGAAGGCTCTGGCAAAACACATCTTTGCAATTACGAAGATACCAGGAGCGCTTCTACGGCTTCCTAATGCTACGGATGTAGACTCAGAGCAGTTCGAACAATACATGGCAGAATATCCTATGACCCCGTACGTATTTGTACTCTTGGACGAGATATGTCACTCATTCATTTTTAGAGAGCTATTTGTCTCATTTGGTCAGTTTAGTACCGCCAAACTGCCCCCAGAAGACTTCATGCTAGGTCCACAAGCCCCCTCCACGGTGGGTTTGCAGGGCAGCAACTCCCAACTCAGTATCCCGTCCGTCAAAATAGAGGCCCATGAGGAGGAAGAAGAAGAAGACAAGATCGAAGAGGATGAGATGGATATCGAGGAGATGCAAGACGGCAATGCACCATATCGATTGAAGCTCAATTTAACAAAGCTATCGCGACAGCATGTTAAACCAGAACGACCGGCCATGTTCGCATCTAAATATGCATCTTCACTTCCTGTTCCACCTCCTCATCTTCTGACCAAGGACATAAATCGCTCGAACGATGTCTCAAGCCGTCCCAGTAACTCGGAAAAACCGATCAAATCGGACCTGTCACAAGGCTCTCAACCCATGACATTTAGCTGGTGGCATGCGACCATCACTCATAACCCGACCTACAAGCTCGTACGAAAAGCATCCAAATGTCTGACGACTGCGGAATGGAACACGGCTATTCAAGAGTTGATTCTGTACCAGGCATTCGAACGCATTGACCAGCTGAAGAATGCCAACCAGTGGTCCTTCGTTCAACCTAAGCGACAGGTCATTGCACAAGCGAAAGACCATTGGGCGTACCTGCTCGACGAGGCCGTGAGTATATTGCGTACTTCCACATATTTTATCTGATGGTAAGATAGAAATGGATGCAAGCCGACTTTCAGGAGGAGAAGAAGTGGAAGATGACAGTTGCACTGGAGTTGGCACAGGCAGCCGTAGAGTGGTATGAAGCGACTCCAGATGAGCGCGTCTCCCTTCGTGGGTTCTATAGGCCACCTGAGGCTGCAGACATGGCCGAACCAATCGAGCGTGGTGTGCCACAAGACGAAGATGGGGAGGAGCCGGACCTTTCATCGCAAATTATGGTCCCAGAAACCATCTCCGATAAAGAAAGCAAGGAAGAAGTCGAGGCTCAAGTCTCCGTACCGCCAGATGAAGATGTTGCGATGTTACCTTCCACTTCATCTGAAGCCCCGCCTACTGCTCCAAATCCAGCACAGGAGCCAACATTCACCATGAAAACAGAAGAGCCGGAAAGTATTGGCCTTCACGACGTCCCAATGAAAACTGGGACTGAGGCTGATGCGGAACCATTGCCCCCTCCCGACGATACTAAGAACCCCATAGTGTACGCCATTAAATCAGAACCAGAGCAAGCTTCAAATCAGTACCTTAAGCTACGAAAACCAATCACTGGGCTGGATGCTGGTTCACTATGGGCTGACCCAGCCGAGCTGAAAACCAAAGATTCCGCGAGGGAAGCGAATACAGAAGCTCCGCTCTCCTGGGACACGTTGTTCCCCGACCTACCTCGCTACGACGTGCCATCTACTCCAGAGTCGTCTGACAATGTAGTTATGCGCGACGACGAGGTACAGACAACTTCCATTCCAGTATCTCGATTTGCAGATTCGCAGCCTTTGCTAATGAGCGTCCTCCAACCATCCTCTCACTTGGAGAATGGACATTGGAAGCGGTTTGATTGGGAACCTGTTACTGCGAATGAAGGGGACCACGGCAAGTTTGAGACAAACTTCGGTCAGTTTTCTAGATTGCTGTAGAAATTACCTCTGATAATTTTACAGGGAAAAAGAGATACGACAGCTACATACAATTCGTTCAAACTTGTATTTCATCAGGACCACGCTCGTGTGCATGGTTCCCATCTGATGACGCCTTGCTCAAGAAGTTGGCACCGGAATTATCCTATAATTGGCCTTTGATTGCAGATGCCTTTAATTTCATTAATCACTCGAATCATATGGAACGACGAACGCCCCCTCAATGCCATGTACGATACGACATATGTTTTGGCGACGAGGACAAAGCTAGCCAACCTCATGACCCTCCAGCTATCATCGAACGGACACCAAAGTCGTATCCTCCTGGGCAGCGGAGACCGAAGGCTGTAGAGGACTTTGTTCCATCTGCTGGACCTAATGACGATGATGCAAAGTTTATGCGCCACAAATTCGTTCATCGTGCCATCAAGAGAATGATGAAACGACGGGAAGAAGAAGTAAAGTCGCGTGGTTTGTGCTCATTTTATTGGGTAGTGTCTGTCGTACTTAGACTCATTCACAGACATCCCGCAACGAGTGATGGTACCCCACACCTCACATGATGCAATTATCAAATCCAAAGTCCTCACACCTCAGGAGATAGGGCGCCAAAAGCATGAGAGCGAACAGAAGAAGCTTTTCGAGATCAAGCGGCGTCAGATGGAAATGCATCAACAAGCTAGACTCAGGCAACAACACCAACAGGCACTTGCTTCCGGTTTACTGGCGCCTGGTCAAGTCGCCATAGCCGCCAATGGACTACCAAATCCGCAGCTGACCGCCAATGGTGTAGGCATTCCCGCTGGGGGCATACCACTTCCTGTGCGTCTCCAACAGGGCGGAGTTCCCAATATTTCGCAGCAAGGTGTTGGCATGCTAGCTGCTGGGATACAACGCGTTCCAAACGGCGAACCTATGAATCCCACGACTCTCATGTTATTACAGCAGCAGCAACAAAACCAGCAACGGATGAATGCGGCAGCGGCAGCAGCAGCAGCAATGGCGAATGGGACGCCACCTCGACCTCAATCAGCGGCAACGATTCTATCTCAGGGCGCAATGGGGACAGCGTCACCTCAAAACACTCATTTACTTAGGATGCAGCAGGATCCTGTTTATCGTCAGATGCAGGCGAATGTTCTCGCTCAACAGATGGGACAAATGCCTATGATCTCCAACGATCCGGTATGTCGAAGGGTTCGTCGACGAAACGAAGGGGTGAACTGATGACGCGAGTATAGATGGCGCTCTATCGTCAACAGCAGCAAGCACTCGCTCAAAGAGCAGCCGCTCAGCAAATGGCAGCGACTTTTCAGCATCAACAAATGCAGCAACAGCAACAAATGGCCATGCAACAAACGCCGTCCGTTTCTCAACTTCCACCTGGCATGTAAATTAGCTATGATGCACGATTGTAATGTCGTAGATAAGCCTGTTTTGAGCAGACCTGTATATTTCATGAAAGTCCAATGGTGTCTGTAAAGCATAAGACCGATCCTGATAAAAGATTGATGAACGCTGATTTTTATGACCAGTCCTGGTCGACACATCCCGAGTTGTTTAGCCAGTCGAATTGGACATTTCCAAGGTGGTCATCGAAGTCTGCAAATGAAGTGGACTGTAGACCGGAAGCTATCAGTTCCAGCGTTCGTCCTGGTGATCTTTTATTTTGTAAAGTGACATGAGCCGCTGGGTTGGTCTTCATGGCAGGAAGTTAGAAAGGGCAACAGTACAACAAGAGGAGCGGGGTACCATAAGGGCCGGGACCTCTGAAGTTTTTGAAGATAGTTCGTCCAAGTGAACCTTTGATGATCTTAGTAAGACGGTCATTTTGAACCGAATATCATCAGGACGTACTATGAATCCTACGGTGTCTGGTGTCGTCTGGCGCAGTTTGCCAAGAATCTTGTCTCCTACGGGTCCAAAACCCTGGTGTTGCAAAGTAGGATTCGCCTGGTAATAAGCGACGATACGCAGACCAGCGTCTGCTGCATATGTTGAGGCCTGGTTTTCGAAAGTGTTCAGAAATTTCATAGTCAAAAATGAGGAGAGTTTAGAGCATACCAAATCGAGTCCAATTTCTATCATAGGACTTAGGGATGTCCAGTGGTGGAGGAGAGGGATGGTACGTTCCGCGATTATTTCTCCGCCTGGGGTCGAGGAACCTAACAGAACACCATTGACGGTCTGGTGGGGGTATTTCGCCGCGTGAAGCAGCATTGAAAGATATGCTCTATGGCTCAGAACGAGTTTCGGGACCATGTCGAGATCGAGGAAGAGACCAAGGTTGGTCTCTCATATGATAGCAAAAAGTTATAATATAGTTGGAAGCAAATCATTAAGAAGCATAATACAGAGTATACACGATAGTACTCCAAGGCTATACAATACTCTAAACAGGCTTTTGACCACCGCCCTGTGCTCGACTGCGAATATCTGTTTGGTACCAATGCGGTGTCTCTCGATACAACGACGGTGGAATGAACAAATCATCCTTCTTCAAATCCATCCATCTAATGGTATTTATTAACGATGTATATTAAGATAGGAATATCACGGTTCACTCACTCCAAAAGCTCGCCGACATAGATTGCAATCAGGTCGATGGAGTACTGGTCAAGGGACGATTGGGCGATAATTTCGGGGAGCTTCACTAGAATCTGTCATTGTAGGAGGTTCGAAGGAAGATTGATTGACGTACCCAGGAGGCGTAGCAAGTGGTCCGCACCATACCAATGGCAGCAGGGGTTACTATCTTCTGTCGGGTCTATGCTTGCTGATACACCACTACGATATCTATTATCGAGAAATGCGTATTGGCCCCGCTCCTCGACGTATAAGAGGTTGGTACCTAGGGTTCTAAAAGTCTGTCAGTGACTAGCGTCTCAGAGAGAAGAGAACCGCACTTCTCGAAATAGACGAGAAGACCTCGTGTAATGACTGCGATGAGGGCTTCTTTCTTTTCCTCGCTCTCGAGCTGTCTATCCTTTGCATTTGCGTAGTATTTAGCAAACTCGGCCAAAACTTCCTCGACGTTGGGCGGTTTTTGCTTCTCTTCTAAGACAGTGTGATCTTTGTATTCCTTCGGCAGTGATCCGTACTCTTTGTACTCCTTAGGCAGTACTAGCAACTGGCTCGACTTAGGTGAGGTGGACTGAATCGTTACAGATAAGAAGGGGACCGACGTTTCCTTGTTTGATCTGAGTTCTACTACTCGTTAAGATGTTCTTTAGCCCCTTTGGGACGTTGATTTCGAAAGCGAGCGTGGCCGGCGAGAGTTGTGGTGCACGTTCTTCTCGTGGTTTGAGCGGCTTTACAGCTGAGCGTCGTGCACCGATATCCTGTGATTTCTGTGTTCTGTGAGAAGTAGCTCCAGCGATCTTGCGCTTCATCGGTGCGGAATGCGGGGCGGTTTCCCAAATTGGTCGAAGCCTGAGTTTTAGGGGACGCCATCAGCTCAGCCGGATCGATCCCCAGAACGCTGTGGGCTCTGTAGAAAATTGTGGAAGAAATATGAGCAGATAGCTCTAAGCTGCTGATAGCGAGCGCGGAATAATCTACGAATTTTCGAGGCCGAGCCACTCGACTGCGAGCCTTTGGATGACGTTGGGGCAAACAGTCGGTAAAAAGCTTTGGACCCCTCCGCGACGAGCATTCCGGTCGATCTCAGTCCGAACAGCATATAAAGGCAGCTTCCCCCAGTAGCAGCAGCAGCTAGCTCCTCGATAGAACCGCCTCCTCGTCTTTCCAGCTTCAGCTTCCCAGACCCGTCCACGTCTCGAATCATGCCGCCCTCACTTAGCCTCGACACCTCTGAGTCTAGAGACTGCAGTCGACCTCTTCTCTTCGAATGTGCTTGGGAAGTCGCTAATAAAGGTGTGATTCAGGTCTTCCTCCCCTCAGTTCATCATCGACGCTGCCTACAACGCTGGGCCATTACGCCCTCTATGTTCGCGTAGGATGTACCGTTCACGATCTTTCTGGAACTTCATTGGCTCCAGTAAGAATTCTCGCCTACTTCGTTCGGGACTCTTCCCGACGGCCATGGGAGCCACTCGTCACGAGTCCCACCCACCCGTTCTGCCGATCAACCTTACTCCACGCAGATGCTTTCATCTGATTCTGCGCTTTGATTTCGAAATATCCAGTGTTTCTAATATGGTACTAACGCAACTGGTTTCATAGTCGGTGGCATTTACACCGTCATCAAAACGAAGATCCCAGTCACGGTTTCCGAATTCGGTGATCGATACTGCTTGATTGGGCCTCTATCTTATAAGACTGCTCCCATGGAAGTGGAGGCCATGGAGCCCGGCGATGATTTCGCACTCTCGGAAACGTTGAAATCGATGCGAGAGCGAGGCGTCAAGATCCTTTATGGTCGCTGGCTTGTGGAAGGTGCTCCACGAGTGCTTCTTTTTGACACGGGATCAATGTACCATCGATTGGATGAGTGGAAAGGCGATCTATGGAATCTTGCCGGCATCCCAACACCTCCCCATGATCACGAGACCAACGAAACCATTGTTTTTGGCTATCTTGTTGCGTGGTTCCTTGGAGAATTTGCTGCCAGACAATTGAAAACTGCTATTGTGGCCCATTTCCACGAATGGCAAGCAGGACTGGCCATTCCCCTCTGCCGTAAGCGGCACATCGACGTTTGCACGGTGTTCACCACACATGCAACACTCCTCGGGCGCTATCTGTGCGCGGGATCAGTAGACTTTTACAACAATCTCCAGTATTTCGATGTGGATCACGAGGCAGGAAAGCGAGGAATCTATCATCGTTATTGCATCGAGCGTTCGGCTGCTCACAGCGCCGATGTCTTCACAACTGTCTCACATATTACGGCATTTGAGTCAGAGCATCTGCTCAAACGCAAACCCGACGGTGTGTTGCCCAATGGACTCAACGTGGTCAAATTCTCAGCCATGCACGAATTTCAAAATCTTCACGCCAAAGCAAAGGCCAAAATCAACGAGTTTGTCCGTGGGCACTTCTATGGGCACTACGATTGGGATTTAGAGAATACCCTCTATGTGAGTTTACTAGATTGAGTCTCAGTGATTTCTAGTGCTGATCTTTCTCCAAGATGTTCACTGCCGGACGTTACGAATACCGGAACAAGGGTGTCGATATGTTCATTGAGTCATTGGCACGGCTCAATTATCAATTGCAAAAACAAAACTCTTCGGTTACTGTTGTAGCATTCATCATTATGCCGGCAGCGACTCAATCCTATACCATCGAAGCATTGAAAGGACAGGCTGTTATCAAACAGCTTCAGGATACTGTAGTGGAGATTCAGCAACGAATAGGCCAGCGACTGTTCGAAAAGGCCGCGCGTTATCACAAGTGAGTCCGTAGGCCATTGCTACGACTGCCTTGTTCATTCCATTGCTAGCAATGACAACATCGATCTCTCAAAGATGGACGACTTGATCTCGAACGAGGACAAGATTCTTCTCAAGAGACGCATCTTTGCATTGAAGCGGAATACGTTCCCCCCGATTGTAACGCACAATATGGCGGATGATGGAAATGACCCAATCTTGAACCAAATTCGTCGAGTGCAGCTCTTCAACAAACCAACCGATCGCGTCAAGGTCATATTCCACCCCGATTTCCTCAACTCCAATAATCCGATCCTGGGGTTGGACTACGAAGAGTTCGTCCGGGGTTGCCATTTGGGTGTCTTCCCATCTTAGTACGTTATTTTCTGGCTCTCTGCAACGTGCATCTCATTAAGCATATGAACAGTTATGAACCCTGGGGATACACGCCTTCTGAGTGCACTGTGGTAAGTCTCACGAAGTCCACCTGTATTAGAATCTCAACCATTTTTTAGATGGGAATTCCTTCTGTCACCACCAATTTGTCCGGATTCGGTTGCTTTATGAACGATATGATTGAAAATCCAAGCGTAAGTTTCCACCCTTCTCCAAGCACTCTGAGGCTAATTCCGGTTTAGGAGGAGGGATGCTATATTGTCGACCGCCGTGGCCAGTCCATTGAAGACTCTGTCAACCAGCTGGCTGATTTCATGAACTCATTCTGCTCTAAAACTCGCCGGCAACGCATCAATCAGCGCAACAGGGTCGAACGCTTGTCGCCTCTACTCGACTGGAAGAACTTGGGGATCGAATACGCAAAGGCGAGGCAGCTGGCGCTTCGTAGAGCCTATCCGGACTTGTTCAACGACGATGAGTTTGATATGAACACGCCATTTGAAAGGCTGGCGATCTCGATGCCAAGCAGTCCTCGTTTCCGTCACGGAACCATGACTCCTGGTGATATCGGAACCCTTACCGAAGAGGTGAGTTCTCTTGCCTCTTTAACCACTTCCTTCACTTATCTCCAATAGATGCAACACCTCTCCACCACCGACTATAACGGTACTCAATCTTGGACTGATATCCGTCGACTCGAGGAAGATGATGATAGCTACCCAGCGTCAGTTGTTCCACTCCTGAGGAATGGACAATGTCTAATAATGTACACAGGCCACTACAGAACAAGGTTCGCTCTCGGGGATACTCGGGTTCGAGTACCCCAGCTGGCAATGGACCTACCGAACGTGATTTGGCGAAAGCCGACCGTGCTTTGGAGCCGTTGTCTTCTAGTACGGTGAATGGCCGCTAGAGATCGACCATCAACGCCAACATGATTAGACTTATGGGTGATAGACACGTCTTAGATAGGAAATGGAGCCTCGTTATCGGATATTTCTACTTCGAGTCGACCGAAATTTTGTGCAGGTCAACTATGGAACCACTCCTCTGTGTCGGGACTTTCAAGCATATGGCCAACTCTCTCCTTCCTCGTCACCTCCCGTTCTCTCCTATGCCGCATGCACAAAATGCTCATGGGATTCCTGTGTTTATCTTTCATCACGCTGTACATACACTGATTAGAATGAATGTTATGGCTCTTTTTGGCGCATACAAACTCACCATGAATACAATGTAAACGCCGCCCCGATCGAGGTCGGGGCATCCTTTTATTGTTGCACATAGAATGTTCGACCACTGGCAGACACACGGCTATTTTAGATCGGCTTGATCTTGAAATGAAGAGAAATCAAGGAGAACACTAGGCACTATAATGCTATGTGAGAATTCCGATTGCATATGGGATGTATACGTGGATCCGTACCTTTATGTCCTGGACGAGATAGTAAAATACCCTCAATCCCTCAGGATCTTCACTCTCAGAGACGTCCATAAGCGAACCAATCTTGGCGGTCTGAAAATGGGGCATTGGGTCAAAGCTCGAGCATATTTATTAGTAAGGGGAGAAAGATGACGGACGTGGAAGGAGATGTGATCACTTCCAACACGGATCTCGAGTTCTTGTTTGCCTACAATGTTGGGTTTGGGCCAACTTGAGTCATCTTCCCTACGAGGGTCGTAAGCATATAGGTCGGCGTGTTCCATCAAAGGGATGAACCCACTTTACGATTTCACTCGTCTCGACGATGCGCTTGAGCTCTTTGACCACAAGAGGGCCAACAAACACTAAATTGAATCATTTTTTTTAGTCCAATGAGACGAAAATGAGGTGAAGAGGTTGATGTTGGGAGCAACGGCGTGGACATGAGGTGTTGGGATGCTTACTTTCTTTTCGAATGAGCGAGTCGTTGCGATAATTCGAGTTATTTGCGTATCTAAGCCGTCCGTGGGAGTATTCGAATTCGAGGAACTCGTGTCCATGTTTGCCAGAGTGGCCGGTACTATTAGACGCGTATACCCAAAAATATTCAACACCGAGGCCGCACACGAAAGGAGGACGAAATACTGACTAGTATCTAGACAGAAAAGAATCGCTTAGCAAGTTTTTGTGATTATTTATTTTGAATAGTTACCTGAAGTAGAAGGGATCACTTTCTGAGGACATTTTCTCGCCAAAGATGAGGCCAACTTCTTGGCTCTACCCGCCACCCTAACGAACACAAAGCATATAGGAAGAACAATAATGTTTCGCTGCACATAGCAAGGTATATCATTTACAAAAATATCTTCTGGCCGATACCATCATAGAGTTCCCCGCACATTAATTCAGGGGTGCCGTCCCAGCATCGTATCCTAGTCGTCCTAGCATACCACTGCGCATGAAGAATCCTCCAAACAGCCATAGAACAGTGTCACGGATCTTCTGTCGCAGTCCCTCTGCAAAGAGGTTGATCAGCGCGAAGCGGGCATTCTGCGTCACTGTGTCCGTTCGAGGACGCCGTAACTCAGTATACTTTGTAAACGTTTCGTCGGATGGACCATTCTCTGCTAATAAACGGGCGAGAATGACTGCACTCTCCATGGCCATCTGGGCTCCTTGACCCCCAACAGGAGTCGTCGGATGTACAGCATCCCCGCAAAGGACGACACGACCCTTGTACCATTTGCTTGAAGGCGGTCGATCATAGATGCCGAGCGGGATCGCCCGAAACGCCTTGGATAAAACCACCTTAGGAGCGACCGCCTTCCACCCTTCGACTTTGGTCGAGCAGAGCTGCGTATAGTGTGACAAGGTATGATCCCCTTTATTCCACTCTGCTTCTCCTCCGGCTGGGTCAACAGTAGGAAATCCATTTGCCCTATCATGGAATGAGAGTGGGGAGTGTGGAGGGAAACGCAGACGCACCACATCCAGGTCCCATTCTTGTCTACAGGTATGCAGAGGAACATTGTGCTAGAGCCCAGGAACGCAGTGAATCCCTTTAGTTCCGCAGTCTTCTCCTCTTCAGGCGTCAAATTTGCGACTCCAATAATGAGGCTTGCTCCTGAAAAGCGAGGGCCAGCTTCGTCCCCCATCACATATCTTCGAGCTACAGAATGTAACCCGTCGCATGCAATCAGAAGATCTGCCGTCATCGTTTGACCGTTTGCGAATTGGGCTTGGACATGCCCTTCAGATTCTTCCACGTTGGTAAGCTTAAGACCATATCTCATGTCTATCCCTCGTTCTTTCGCGAGCGCCCGAAGTCGCCCACAAAGAGTTTGTCGAAGAATGCCGTACACCTGTGTCAAAGATCAACTATTTCTCTCAATAGATCGCCATCTAAAGCACTCACGCTGTATCCATATTTCTCGACAAAGGCATCTCGAATCTGCTCGACTACAAGCGGGGTATTCAGGTCACCTCGACATACGGTAAACTGCTCTGGACTGCCTCCTTCCTCTAGCACTATCTGATCTGCCCCAATAAACTTGAGGGCCTTCATGCCATTTGGAGAGATGGCAACACCCCCGCCAATTGGCGCAGCATCCTCTGAGCCACCGTCGACGAGAGTTATCCGATACTGGGTGACCTTTTGCAGTGCCATGGCTAGGACAGGACCAGCGATACCATTTCCAACAATAAGAACATTAAGCGAGGAGTTTGGAGGAGACGCCATAGTGATTCAAGCTTGAGGAGAAGGTCAGAGGTTGCGCCTTTTAACCCAACTCTCTCAAAACGTCCGATTACGAAAGCCCGGAACTTTCTTGGTAACGTACAGCCATCTTCCGCCGATTGTCACGTGAGCACGGTTCACTGACGTCCATCGTCAATTGCTCGCTAGCTT
>WSTO01000089.1:0-30170 GCA_019627685.1 Serendipita sp. 399 | reverse complement strand
TCAGATGTCTTGCGAACGCGCACCTTCTCTTGAGACACCTTTCGCGATCTCCCCTTTTCGTCCGAGAGCTTTCGTGTCCGTCCCTTACTATCCGAAACCTTGCGAACACGATGATCCCATGTTGAGAGGTCCTTGAAGGCACCATCTACAGGCGAATCGGGCTTGTCCTCCAACATGGCGTTGATAGCTGCTGGATATGGGGCCGCAAGAGCCCGTCGACGCGCCCGAATCTCGGTGGGAAGTTCCATATAATACCGCCTCGACTCGGTTAAGAAGTTTTTCACCTCCTCCGGTTCAGTTGGCGGTTTGAATTCTACAAAAATAAAAAATGAGAAACGTAAGCTGTTGAGACAGCGAACGGTAATGAAAAGGATCGCTTACCAGATAGCTCGTCCGCCGAAAACGCAGTATCCTCCCAAACCGTGTGGGAATGATCGAGTGCTTCTTGAGCTTCTCGCTGGAACGCATAATACCGACGAAGAACCATGTTGGTTTCGACTTCGGGTTCCACAATCGCCACATTATGATCCTCCGTACTCACTGATGGACGGGACTGAGACGCATCGGTCGTGCTTGAAGATCCGCGAGAGCGAGGAGGAGACAGTGAAGGTGGAAGAGCCGATTCGGCCGCTTCCTCGAGAGTCTCTGCGATTGAGGGCTGATACAGTGCAGAGGAGTTCTGTCGACAGTGACCCATTCCTTGGAGGCGTACACGGGAGACTGATGCCTTCTCAATCTCTTCCTGCAACATCTTGTCCATGGTCTCCACATCTATAGAGATCTGAGAAGTCGACTGCTCTCCACTGTGAGAAGGATCTGTCCCTTCGTGTATAAGCTGCTGTCCTTCTCCTCTCCGTTCTTCCTCATCAGAAATTACACCCAAACCACTATAGTTGCTGATCAAGGACATTGGCCTCTTGTGTCCAAACAAATTGCCACGAGAAGCAGGCTTGCTCGTAGGCTCAATGCCAAACACGGAGAACACGGAGCTGGTAGGGGACATCCGTGTCCTTGGGCGATCAAAGAAGGATTCGACAGATGCGAACCCTGTCTCACTCGGGGAAGATGGACAAGATGGGAGGGTAATTCTATCCGTTTGAAGTGAATCATTCGAAGCACCAAAGGACAATGACGAGGAAGATGAGATGTCGGGTAGAGGTTGCCTCGATAGCATCATCTTTTCACCAATTCCAGGCCGTCTCAACGCACTCAATGACAGACTGCTGGAGGTACTGTGATTAGAGATACGCGAGCGTCTGGATTGCACAGATGAAACCGACACAACAGATCGGTTGCGACGATGACTAGGTCTGATGACCCCAGTCCGATGGCTAGGTATACCAGGGAACAGATTCTTCTTCGACGCAAAAGCGAAGGTATCGTTGACGTACTGGTCGGCGCTATCGGTCGAAATCTGATGCCGGTGCAGAACCAGAGGTCGACGGCCAGCTTTCTCAGGAGAATGCTTGTTGACGACGCAATATGATGCGTCACTCTCGACTGATACGACAGACTCCCGCCTTTGGTGGCCGGCTCTCACCTTCGTCGATAAATTTGAGAAAACATCTTCGGGAAGGTTGGCCACAGGTGTGATGTTCTTGGCTGGGGAATTCGGGAGGTCGGCCTTGCTGACTTCATCGTAGGACGAAAACTCGTTGCAAAAGCTGTATTCAGTCGTGGGAGCGATACTAGCCGGTTTCGGACTCTGCGCATCCACTCCGGTGTAGACAAACACTTCTGTCGACGTGTCAGAAGACGAAGTGCTTGCTGGCGATTCCGAAGTAGCAAGCAAACTCGAGTCGATTTGCCCCTGAGCAACCTCCACCTCGACATGAGCCTTGTTGCCAGCTGCTTCGAATAGTTCATCTACTCGGTGCGCAGGACCAGAGACGGTTGCGGCAGTAGCAGAGAGAACGGGGAAACTGTTTTGCCTGCTTCTCACTGATGGTAGGGAATTATTTTGAGGATGACTGGTCTGCCTACGTTGAACGCCCAGCTCTTGCTCTAGAGTAGCCCGTCGTTCCAAATCGCCATAAAATTGTGCCTTCTTGGACACGTTCCCTTGCTCTGACCGTAGAGTTCGCAAGGTCAGAGAGGCCACATCCTTCTTGCTCTCCGAGTTAAGCCGGAGATGGAAAGCAGATGGGGGAACCGAATTAGAGGAGGAAGTCCGGGCGCGTTCAGGCTGCGAAGTAGCTGGGGTATCTGTTGGCCGAGGTGAGCTTCGATCCTTCGGTGGTGGCGGGGGCGCTGCGGGAGGCCAGGCAGCTGCTTGTTGAACGACTCTGCTAGATTTGGATGCTCGCCTTCGGGGCGGTGAGTTGCTTCCTTCCGTCAAGATGAAGTCGCCTGAGGCTTTGGAGGGAGATAACGCTCGCTTGGAGTCGGCGGGTTGTTCACCAGTAGCTTTCCTCAAAACTGGAGTGCTCTCGGCAACCGGAGTCATGGCGTCGATTGATGGAGTCCCCTCAGATGTCATCGAAAGATCGAGGGTTCCGACCAACGTCTGTAAATCGCCGTTCGCTGCATTGAGAATACAGAGATGAAATTAGAGATATGGAAATTTATGACTCGATGGTGCGCACCATCGTTTTGATCACTCTCGGTGGCAATGATGCCAACAGGCCGAGGACGGTTGTGGTCCTTCCCTTTGAGCCTAGGACGAGGAACCGCCTCAGGTAGTATTTCACTAGTTTGTGGCGTTGGTTGATGGATTAAGGCAATAGTCGCGGCGATAATTGGATCTACGGGCGCGGTGCTTGAGGGTCGTTGAGCAGTTGACAGAGAATCGGATGGCATGTTCTGTGACGGTACAGCCGAAGGGGAAGATATATCAAGTCCATCGAATATCGAGCTGAGTGGCGTCCGCCGCTTCGCTGCGATGCTCTTTGCTTTCCGCTCCAAACGCTCATTAGGAGGAAGCCCATTTTGCACATTTTCCCGTTCCAACTGTAACTTCAACTTCAGACGCTCTTCTCTTTCCTGGCGAACCTTCTTCGCTTGCTGAGACATCGCCTCGGGATCCCAACGAATATTCGAACCAGTCGAGCTTCGACGATTGGCTTTCATGTCTGCTACCGCATCCGACTCATCGGCCGATAGAATGGACACAACGGAAACGCGGTTCTCGGGATTGACTATATAGGGTTTTCGCGGCCTCGGAGTAGCTGTTGAAGGTACCTCAACATCTGGAGTTGCGGCGCGTTGAGCAGCCACCGAAACTTGTTCCGGGACGGGATGTGGATCGTACTGAGCAGAGACCCTGCGACGTGTGGATGGTACTAGACGAGAAGGGTGGCTGTTCTGGTCGGAGGAAGAAAGTCCACCAAATCCTCGAGGAGACGTGGAGTCGCTGGCACGTCGAAGAACGAAGGCAGGTTTCTTTTGGATCCTGCGAGCTGACTCCACCATAGGAGAATCCACCTGCTGGATTGGCTCGGGTTTCGCCTCGGCTTTTGGCTTCCCCTCCTCAGCTGTGACTTGAGCCAACGATCGAACTGAGCGAATGGCACGTATGACCAAAGACCCCTTTCCTTCTGCTTCGGGAGCCACGGAAGACGACTCTTGTGGTGGCAGATCACTGGTAAGGGAGGAGGGTGTCAGGATGGCAGAGAGGCGACGGCGGGCCTTTGGACGAGCTACACAAGAGTCAGATGTATCCCCAATACCTGCGATACAACATACTTTCGGACTCATCAGGCTTCTTTTTGGCCCACCAACCACTGTTTCGTTTCTGGCTGGCCTCTATGTCCGTCTCAGCAGTCACCTGAACCTCCTTCCGAGAGGAAGCCAGTGCAGTGCCGCTTTCTTGTGCCCAATTTGCGTCCAAAGAGGTTCGACTCTTCGCTCGTTTGACTACGACGATCTCGGCAATATCAGGGTCGTTTATTTCCTGCAAAAGTTTGCGGTTTACGTTCTCCTGCGTGTGTCCATGGTTTCTAACGACATGTCCTTGTATGTCAATTATCGTTTGATCGGGATCTTCGACATCTTGCGGTACGTCTTCAACACCAATTTCGACGAACTGAGAGGCGTCCGGTGATGGATCCTTCGAAGAAGCGTTGGTGACGTCTTTAAGGAAGCCCATAGACGCATGTCGTACTAGAGACCCGAGTCCACCTAACTTGGATGCCGAGCCTCCGAGTAGACTCCTCCTTCGTTCCTGCTTCTCTACATTCTCTTTTGCTTTTCCGACGTCATGGAAAGCAGAGGGAGGGATATCCCTCGCGCTCAGTTTCGAATTGCTGTCGCTCTTGATATTTTCCTTGTCTTTCGTCAATTT
Source organism: Serendipita sp. 399 (assembly GCA_019627685.1). Classification (NCBI taxonomy): domain Eukaryota; kingdom Fungi; phylum Basidiomycota; class Agaricomycetes; order Sebacinales; family Serendipitaceae; genus Serendipita; species Serendipita sp. 399. Next base: position 25,888 of record WSTO01000089.1, on the reverse strand, counting down.
TGAGTTGGACAATTTGGAAGACAGGGAAGGCTTCGGGACAAGGAGGCCAAGATTCAGCTTGGACCTTTTTGGGGCCACACGTTGGGCGGTGCTCGAGGTTGGATCTGGTTGATCGGGAACGACAACCTTTGACTGACGCTTGATGGGTGCGACAGCCGCTGTGATGCGTTGTCGAACTGGGGCTTCCTGGTCGGATGAGAAGCGCCTATGGGAAGAACTTGAGGCCATGGGCGTAATCGGTTGGCGGCCGTGGAGGTGCGGATGTTGAGCAAGTGTTTAAGGCGCTTTCGAGCGAGATTTGAGAAATGTTGGGTTTATATGAGATAACTGGAAGAGATAGGGATTGCTGGCAGGCGTTGGGTGGTTAGACGAATGTGGGAGGCGTTGCGGTCGTAAGTCGCTGCCTAACGGAGTCGCACAAATGTTAGCGATACGAGCACCTGAGACGGATAGAATGATAGTGAGCATAAGATGGGACCGTATAAACGCCGCCAACATGGATATCCGCTTCGAGGGATCCGGCGTCGACGAAAGTCCATCGAGCTCTAGGCAAGCCCAGACAGCAAGTAACTGTTACTCACGGAGTTCTACGTGTTAGATCTGGCGTTAAACGCGTGAATTGTGCGTGTCGTGACTATCGAGGACGTCAGTTGCGGCATTCGTCGACAATCCGCGTGTTCCAAAACTTGATACTGACATTGAGATTTGCGTCAAAGGTCGTGAAGAGAACTCAAGGAAACCACAAGAGTCGTCACGAGCCGGCGAGCAACGCTCACACAGACACGGTCGAAGGCCAACCTGCGTGACCGGTCGGAGTTTGGATTCTCCCGTCACCTGTTTTTGGACTCGCGCTGTGCCTCGTAAACCTTCAGCATTTCAGCACAAAGATAGTATGGGATAATGAACAATATTTCTTGCTGATCCTCTACGTCACAACTTTCTCATCACTACTCCGTCCGAAGTGGTCATACCTAATTTACCAAATTTCAGACGGCGATGGTTGCCAAGTGAGCACCATTGACAATAGGAGGCACAGGAATCGGCATTCTCCATTATTACTGTACAGACTTTCGTTATCGTTCATCCATAGACGACGTCGAGCAAAATCGTTTGGGTTGTACCTTCATCTGCGCAGATTCAACAATTTCATTACTTTCTCCACCTATCCAGACTCATTTACTCCTATCTGAATGCAGGCTCACTCAAGGCAGAGTCGCATACATCAACCATTGAAAGCGACCAAGGTGAGTCTCCTATTGGCTTATAGAATTTCATAACTATATAATCATTCTATCCTGATGCGCCGCTTTACATCGACCAAATAAGTCCAATGAGACATTGTTCCATTCTGTCCGTCGAGAATACAAACAATATTTAATAATCCTGGGTATCTTCCCGCATGTCTTCGAGTTGATCTACTCTCGGTTGTGGTCGTTCACAATTCTACCCGGTTCGGGACTTGCTTGCCGTGCCCTCGCCTTGAACTTTTCGAAGAGGGTCAAGTCTTCTTCGTCGTATCCCAGGTCTCGTCGATGGTGTCTCTTCACACCAGCCAGGAGCCAGTACGAGTAGAAAAGAAATAGGATCCCACAAATTCCGAGGCAAGCCCCCTCAACAATGGCAGAAATTCGGGCTGTTATCGACCATTGCTTGTGTTGGGCCGTATATACGTTCACAATGGTTGAAAGGAGTCCCGCTATGCCGTGCAATGTACCGGGCTTACGGTGAGAATGAGATTAGTTGAAATGCACACAGTCGGCTGCAGAAGAAGACGTACAAGGAATACACGGTTGCAGACCCAGACATAATTACTATGCCACCTTATCCAGAAGGCTATCATACCAAAAGCCCCCAGGCCGCAACACGCACCCGCGACGACCAACAGTGGCAAGTTCTTCACATGATGAAGAACCCACCTCTCTATGCCTCCTATACCATCCCCTTCCTCATCGATACTCTGAATGGACGTAAAGGTACCGGGGAAGATGACGAATCCAGCGAGGAGCAGCCACGCACAGATCGCCACCAGTAGGTTGTGCCAGCTGGGTACACTGTCTAGATCTAGCAGCATCTGCATATATCTGGTATTTGTGGAGAATTGTCGATGAGCGGACGGCCGACCATAGGGAGGGGCATTCCTTCCCGCAGTAACCTCCCGGCGAAGATGATAAGACATAGTGAGTCTCTTGCTTTAGCGAGTGTTATTGGTTGTTGATTAGAGAATCGGTGCGCTGCACACAAAGGCTACAAATAAGGATGGTGGCTCGTCGACTTCGTCGAAGGAGACAGACCTCAGGCTATCTGCGCACTTGATAATGATAGGGACCAGAATAGTCTCTCCTTTGGAGTCCATATGGTGGCATTTTGAGAGCGCTGTTGGATGACGTTCGGTGTCTCCGCTAACCCCCATCATCCGGATTTGGGGTTCTGGGTTCCCCGGTATTTCCTAGAGCGCTTTACTTGGTACATATTCATCGATCCGGACTCCAATATCATTCTGGTACAACCCAAACGACCGGTAGTATTTGGCATCCTTCCGATAATTATCGCTTTCATCATAGCCGAATTACGCTGAAGCAGCTCCTACAATATTGGTGCGATTAAAGTTTACAACAAGGTCAAATTGACATTCCTACGACCCCCTCATGCCTCTAATGACTCGTGTCCTCATAGAATACTTACCAAATTAGGAGTGAATGAATCAATTTTATATATATATCAACCTAAAATCTCGAATTGCTTATGAATGGACCATTTCCTGTGAATTTCGCACGGGCTCACAGTTCGCTAATTGACGACAAGCTTCGTTCTTGACCACCGCGACCAATAAATCAAGTAGACTGAATTTTCGGCGACATTTCGCCTCTCAGAAATACGCATGTATAGACTCAACTGACTGTAAATTTGGCCGGCAACGCAGTCGACCATGCAAAATCATCCAAGGATTCATTGATAACGTGGCGCTCCAGCCTCTGGAGAATCCAACTTTGATATGCCATTCAATAACCATTTGCTGCATCAGGCTCTTGAAACCGGAGCCTGACAGAGGATCCTGCCTCGACTGCGCGACATCTATCGTCCCCGCGATCTGCATTTACGTGCTAAAAAGCAATCAATTTTCGGTATAAAACATACTTCGTGCACCGGGCTTGTTGATAGCATCCTTTGAGTGTTGTAAGTTTTAGAAGCGAAGTTCCCGACTATCTTGAAGCTCACTACGACTCTCGCCGCTTCATTCTGGAGACTCGCCGATGGATAAACAACCCCAAGCTCCAATAGATGATGCTGTCCTTCCCCGATTCCCGCTCACTGACGACCCTGACAAGAAATCCAGTGGTGGCGACGGCGGCACTGCATGTGATGGCCAATCCGCTCAACCTCGGTCCATGAAAGTGGCTATGGAAGGCGATAATACTCAGGTGACCATGGACTTACTCCATAGCGTCAAGGGGCTTTATCGGCTACTGGAGGTGGTCCACGAGAAAGGCTCGGGAGGAATAGGTTCGCTTGACCTTTTGAACATGGTTGATATGTCTGATGCTTTTACTTCATTAGTGGACAAATTTAAAATCGTTCAAGATTCGATTGCGCGATTTGCAAATCATGTTCAGCCCGGCTCCTATCGCTCGCAGACCCAGGTATATAAGCCCCACCACTCCCAACCTTAGCTAGTCTCTCATCCTCTTTCTATTCATAGATTGACTTTCATGCCCTCGACACGCAAAACATCAAGCCCCTTGGGCTCTATGGCAGCATTAGTTCTATCGTCGACTTTCTATATAAGCTTGGACGTATTGATCTTGAAGTGTATGTCACAAATCATATATCCTCAGCTACCCAATGCCTTCACTGAACCGATTATAGGCAGGCATTCTTGACAGCGCCCCGGGACGAACAGTCGGGTGTTACAAGGCCAGCTCTTCGTCCCGGCTTATACCTCCTCGATGCAAACGACTGTGAACCTGGACTCGTATTCGTCATCTTTTGGCCTGAGGATGGTACCTGGTTGGATGGTTTCAGGTCGTCGGTTTCTCGTAACCGAGTGACCTTCATGAGGTGAATCCCAAACAAAAGCCGTTAGCCATACTAAAGCTCGATAGGTACTTGACGAAGCTATGCGATCAAATAGTCTGTTTGGTTTCAGATGAACACTCCGAAAACTTGATCTGGAAGGACAATGAAGAACATCGAGACGAAGATGATGTTGAGGAACCGGGGTCACTTGATGCATTTGACCGAGTGTATACCTTCTCAGTGGAGCAGACGAATGAAGAAGAAGAGTCCATCGCAACGAAGGAAGGGTTCACGGTGCGTGTATACCCCTCGTATAGTGATATTTGCTTGCTGATCAACTTTTCAGCTTACACACCCATCCATCAGAGTAGAGCCGGTTGACAAACCTGAGCTTCAGGCGATACTTCAGACGCAGCTCATCGTCGGAGAAACAGCTCAAGCCCTCTTCCAAGTCCGATATGTCCCAAGTAGAACCGATACCACCGAGATTGATGAGACGATGTGGCCACGAGCCCTTGGATCAGAATTAAGGTTTGTATGATCCGGATTACAGTCTACTTGAGGTTAAGCCATTCAACAGTACGAAGATTTATCCGAATCTCCACATTTCTGATACAGTCGATCGGGAGGGCTTACGGATACTACTCGACAATGGCCTGAAGGGTCGTCTAGGCAACTTGGAGCAGGATTGGCAATCCCAAAAGACCCGTGATATCAATAAACTGCAGGATGACAAGAAAAAGCAAAGATCCAAGGAGTTGGAGGTCATCAAAGCTCGAGTGCAGACACTAAAATCGTCCCTGCCTCTATACATTGTGGCGAGAATCCTTGAGCTTTTCCCGTAAGCTGTCTTTGGTCTGAATTGCTGACAAATACCCTTAACAACATCTCAGGATCCTGAAAACGCACAGAAAGGAGCTTATCTGCGCCGCTATGGGACGGAAGGTGGACCAGGACATCGAGTCGGACCTAGACCTCGAGTCTGAAAAAGGTGGGTATCGTACAGTTGATAGTGACTATGGCTGTTGCTCAATTCCTCCTTAGTAGCGACTTTGATGCAGAATCACATTGAGATAGTCGAGCCGAAGCTCCAAGTCATTGACTCACAGATCCGCATTTTGGAGTCTCATAAAAAGGAACGCTACGATACCTTGAAACGACGGATACGCCGAGTTGAGGATGCAATTCAAAATGGCAACAACCTCACAGACAGCGACGTTCAGAATCTCGTAGATTTGATCCAGAAGAAGAAAGACTGGACTGAGCAATTTCTGGCAATAACACGCCCAGACAAGGGTGAAGGGACAAATTCTGTGATAGAAACGTTCACGAATGTGCTTAACACAGCGGTTGAAACTGTCAAAAGCACGGTAGATGCCGTCAAGAGCACAGTAGGGTCATCTACGAAAACGGACAAAAAGCCTCTGCCAACACTCCCTGCCCTCGATGACGTCACATTTGCTGCCATAGCAGAAGATCTTATTGCCTCTCGGCCCGTGCTTGGAGATGCTGTTGCGGAACTGAAGGAGCAGATGGTCGCGGCCTTCACTAAGAAATTGACTGATTTCAAATCAATTCCTCACGATATCGGGAAATCCTTGCAAGATGCAATGGATTCACAATTGAACGAGGAGTTTAGAAATCGAGAGGACGAAGAAGAAAGGCTGGCATGGGAGTCTCTCAGGCAGCAAATTCACGCGCACCTAGCGACGCAAATAGTGGACGGCGGGTTTGTTGCGTTTCATTGGCTTTCTCTTAATCTTAACCATTGCGAACAGACCGTCATTCCATATTCAACATGTATCAAAAGAGACTAAGTGGGGATATGGTGAGTGCTATTTACCGCTCTGGTGAGGCGTCGCACACTCCTTTCAGGGCCCTTCCGTGTGAGAGGAACAATTTCGTCACCAACGAAAGAAGGACTGGTTCACACCATCATTCCCTTGGAGACCAGAGAAGAGGACTCGAGAAAAAGCGCAGAGGACAGAAGTTATATTTTCCGCCCAGTAGTACGACAAAATCTACCATCAAATTTCATGCTTCCGGTTACATCGACGATCAAGTACGTTTCTGTCCAATCGCAATCGCGTCTTCTCACTACCAATGCATAGATATACAAGGTTGGTTGGTCAAGACCGATGCCTCATGGTAATACGGGACGGTCCGGACTATAAAATTTTCCTCGACATGATCAATCACCTCGCTCACACCATAGAAGTCGGTGGACAGAGCAGAAAGCTCACGCTGGAACGCACCGGGGAACACCCCAGATTCGCCTTGGATGAGACAAAACGGCTGTTTGCTGTAGTTGCGACCCATCATGTGAGTGTGTTAAATATGTTGTATTTCACTAATTCGTTGCAGGGCTCCTTGAATCTTCACGTATTCTCCTACGATAATGACACGAACAATATCTCCATGCGTGGAGGAGTGACCAACCTCACCAAATGGTGGCCTTCAGGGTCACCAACGATCTCTCACATCGTATTTATATCTGGAATGGAAGAACTTCTACTTGTTGAAGAAGGGGGTGATGCCCGAATCTTCTCCCTTCTTACAGAAAACTTTAGGTAAGGAAATAGTTATTTAGGAATAGTCTCTAACTCGATGTAGACCGACCAGTATCAAACTAGAAGGTTGTGTTACGGCAGCCTTCTCTTCTGCAGATGGTGCCTGTCTTCTTGTTATCATCAATTCAGCGCTGGATGACCCCGAGGCGAAGCATTTGCGCATCAAATGTTTCCATTGGGCCTCGTTTGGTACGAATGAAGGCCACGAAATCGAATGGCCTGAGGGTTGTTCAAAGACCTCCCAAGTCTCCGTATCCTCGGTAGGACACCGATATGCCTCCCATTTGCTCTTCATGGATGTCGAAAAGGGCCATTGCCACTCCCTTTTACTGCAAATCACTTGCAAGTCAAGTGAATTTGCATTTCGCTCAAGTAGGAAGGGAGATGTTGCGAATCGTTCATCGAATACAGTCAACAATAGCTTAATTGATTGCCACGCAGAGGTCTGGACGCGATATCCAGTCTATCCTGTCATCAAAAGAGAGACCACAGAATCAGCAGTTCATCATCCCCGTGTCATTCTTTTCGTATCGACTTCTCCTGCCACTCGGTTCCCACCTTATTTTGCAAATCTGATTCGCCAGTTTGAACTGAAGAGTCGCAAGCCGACTAAAGGTTCACTGAAACGCATCAGAATCAATGCAACCAAGGAATGGGACCCCTTCTTGCATGAACTCCCTGTATCAGACCTTCAACTCGGGGATTGGCTTGTGGGCTTATTTTGCTTGATCCCAATTCACCTCGCTGTCACTGGCTCAAATCGGTTCATACCTCTCAAAGATGGTGTACAAGATCCTGTCTTCGAACGCTCGCTGTTGGGAGCAGATGTTGCTCAAATATCTGAGCTGTGGGTTAATGTTGCGCTGCTAAATTGAAGCACTAACTACTTTGGTCAGGATATCCCTCGGGTGGTACGAAAGTATCTTCAGCTCATACTCGGCCAAGAAGGTTTGACACTCATTTGTTGGCTCAGCTCGATCTAATCCTATGGCAGCCCGTCAAGGTAGTCACCTCTATGGGTATGTTGATCTAGCTTTCATGTCAATAATCTATACCTCTTTGTAGGCGAACAAAGTGTTGGGAAGAGCTTCGCATTGAATCACTTTGTGGATACATCTTTTGCGTTCGTATCCATTCATCTTCAGCTCTGTATGGGTACTAATGTCTGGAAATAGAGGCTCAGCAATGCGCTGTACAGAAGGGGTACACTCGGGTTTGCATCTGGAATCGACAGTGGGTTAATCTCCTGGCAGGTATGGCTATCCGTAACGCCGACACGGGATTACTTGTTGGTGGCAATGGACTTCGAGGGCGTCCACTCGATTGAAAGGAGTGCACAAGAGGGTGAGTGTCCTCTCATCTTTGAAATATCCTGACCAAATAGGCAGATACGCTACTGGTCCTACTTAATGCCGCAATTTCGAATTTTGTAGGAGTCTAATAAACTTTAGGTGTGCCCACTGAACCACAGGCAATATAGGTTATCTTTCGCAACAACTTTGCCTTATCGAGAGACATTGCGGGATTGTTCACAGTAAGTATTAAAAGGAAGTATTCATTTTCCTCACGAGCATTTCAGAGCTTTCAGTCATCCGCCACAGTTTTGGATCCCGCAGTAAATCCACAGCTCTTTAACTCTACGCTCAGCATTATCATCAAGGTACCTTATTCTCATGGAACTTCTCCCCTCTTATATTTGCATAGGATGTCATTGACTCTGACGCCCAAGAAATAGTCAATGAGTAAGTTAGAGCGAAAATTTATACTCGTCCTCTTCATTAAACTTCGCAATAGGTTTCAACAGAAGTTTCAGAGGATAGTCCAACAAGAGCGTGGTGATAATTTTATCTCCAAATTGCACAAAGGGAAGTTGGACATCATCCCATGGCCAGTTATCGAATCATCGCGCTTTTATGAACTCTTTGCCGCTCTCAAAATTCGACTCGATCGTCAGGCGGTGACTCACCATCATGCAGCAACCTTTCTTTCTACTCTCAAGATGCTCATGGCAAAGTTAAAGGTAATATTTACCGCTTCATGAACTGATACGTAGAGTTGTTTACTTTTTACTCACTAGGCAAACGATTGGGGCGCCCTCGACCGTATGTATCTTATCTTGATAACTGCATCCATGTCGTTAAACTACATACCAGAGAACCTTGCTATTCAAAGGGCCAATCAACTATTCGTGCATTTGGCATGCGCTCTTGCATTTGGTGTTATCGATCCCGTGAATGGCGAACCCCTCAAGGTGAGATTCCAAAAACAAGAAGAGTACTGACTGATGTATGGCAGAACTTGGAGACAGACGAAGTCTTGGACATGAGGTCCGGAGATTTGGAATTATTTATTGATTCTGCCGCGACGCTTGTGGACGTCGAAACATATACAAAACCACAATGCCTTGAGAAGATGCGGAAGAGGTTTCCCAAACTTGGGTCTCGGTACCGGATGGCTGAAACTGATTTTGTTGAGCTACTCCGTGGCTATATCAACGAGGTGATCGAACAGCGCATAAACGACGTCAGGAACTGGCTCACCACCAATACCATGCGGTTCGGCGAACGACCCGAGATTTCAACACTGTTCAGGGAGTTTGACGGCCTATCCAGAGAGCTCCGTCTTGCAGCACTGATCTGTGGATCGAAATGCTCGTCTTGTGGGCTGCTTTGTCTTCAAGACAACCAACATAAAGGGGATCATGACTGCCGAACATCTCACAAATGCGGTCATATTTGCGATTTCAACGATAACCACGAGTCATTGGACGTTCCGGACTGCGGGATGCCGTAAGTACTTAGTTTGTTTGCAATGACACTGCTGATTTCTCTTGGTACTCCTACAGAGCTGGACATGATGGTCGACATATGTGAGTGATCTTTTCCCTCCAATCGCGTAGCCTATTAATCCACTACAGATGCAAGCCCGATATTCATCTGTGCGGCTTAGTATGCCATCTCAATGCGAGAGATGGCTGTCTCAACGCGTGCTCCAAGGTATCGTTCTCTGTCCCATTTCTTGTACTCGCTCACTTCGAATTTGAAGCGCACGGGACATAGTGATGATGAGCCACATGCATGCGCCGCAATGGTTCACGCTTGTGGCGATCCCTGTGAACTCATCAAGGCCGTCGATTCTGATGGAAAAGCTATCTGCGACAGAAGATGTGTCCTTGATTGGTAGGTGTCAGTGTTCTGACCTTGTTATGGCGCTTACAATCCAATAGCAAACGGCCACATGACAGACATTGTTGCGATCGCCCATTAACATGCCCGGTCAAATGTCAGCTTTGTAACTCCTTCTGCTCAAGCGGTGACCACTTCCATGCACTAAACGAGCAAGCGGTTCACCTTTGCGGGTACGTGGTTCCTTCCTTGTATTGAGCAACGCTATATAATGCGCCTACAGACAATCACACGCGTGTGGACATAAATGTCAACATCCTGGTATTTGCGATATAGCAACGAGTCCACAATCCATCGAATCTACCTTCAATGGGAAGCACTCGGTCTACCAATTTACCAAGGTGATTATATAGCTGCACAATTGGTGTTGACTCGAACTAATACAAATGCACCAGTATACTCAAGAGGCTCGCCGCCTGCCATGTGTCATCCCAATTGAAGCAGGCCGAGTCGCCCACGACGGCGACCACACTCACTCTCTCGATCTGAATGCCTTTCATCATTGCGAACGGACGTGTACACAATGCGGTTATTACTGCACTCTTCCTTTAGGTTTGTAGTAGCTGCATCCCACTTATTCGGTGCTGAAGCAATACAAAGGTCACAGACAACACGAACATGAGACGTCCCATGGTTCAATGGCTTTTACTGAATGGGTTGTTGACGGTGATGATGATGCCACTTTCGAGCTTGAGGGACACAAATATGCGACGGGTGACAATGGCGCGCCTATGCTGTGTTCGATGGTATGCAAGTCCCTAGGTAGACACACCCATATCGATGCTTGTCGAGCGGAGAACGAGGCTAGTTGTCGTACTCCTGGAACTCAACACAAAGTCGGTAAAGGGAAATCTACGAAGCAAGATTGGGTCACTCATAGGCTGTTTTGGGCCAGAAGTGGTTCGTATTCACCTATTTTCAGGCTCACTTAGCTCTACTTACTGTTATTGTAGGATTTAAAGGTATTAGTTCGCTATCCCCGAATGGCCGCGGCCGTTCATCCCCTGCATAGATCCATATACGAACAGGGAGCAAGCAGAATTCGATCTCTGGTGAGTTTTCAAGGTATTAGATCTGTTGCTATAGTCGTACCGACCTTCCAGTAGTGATCGCCGCTGTGCCGGTTAGTCAAAAATGAACCTCCTTTCACCAACTCATGAGTTTTAGGTGACGAACATGATTCGAATATCAACCCTGGAGCCGTGGTGTCATACTGCACGTTGCCAATGTTTCATCCCCTGGCAAATCCTGCTCAGACCCCAGCTCTCGGACACGTTTCACAGGACGGCCACGCATATAACTGCAAGAACCCTGCTCTTATGCAACGTTCCTATCATATGTAAGGTCAACATGTATGAATGCTAGAAGGGAACTAACTTGGCGCAGCTTTTTCGTTCTTGACAAGTCTGGGTCCATGTCCGGATATGATCGTCAACCGCTTGAGCATACCCCAGCAGCACAACGTATTTCTAGGGTGGCAAATAACCGATGGGGTGCAGTTATGTCATCTCTTTACAGCTTCTGGACAGCGCGCGACGCGGCGGTTCGATCTGGTGCGGCGATAGGAGTACGCCGTGATGCATATAGTATTATCACCTTCTCGTCTATGGCATCGGTAAACTTCCTGGAATTTGTTCTTGGAAAGGGCTTAATGTTTCCTAGACGATGCTATCTAACGATACGGCAAAAAGTCCAGATGAACTCCTCGATGTACTACTCTCACAATCTCGAGCTTCCGGTGGAACGAACTTCAATCACGCATTGCAAGTCGCTCAAGAGCAGATGACTCAAACTTGGGCCACAGAACGGTGAGCACTGGTTAGAATTCTATGCGACTCGTACTCATCTCTTCCAGATCACCTGTAATCATCTTTCTGTCAGATGGAGAATGCGATATCTCTGACCAAATAGTGAACGATCTCTGTCATGCTGCCGTCCGGCTTGGGTACGCACATCCCATTGCATTAATTACTGCCTGTGCTAATGCTTTGGACAGCAAACCTCTGTCCCTCCACTCGGTTTCTTTCGGCAAGGACGTGCATTCACATAGTCTTCGTCGTATGTCGACTATAGCCAACCAAGTTTATGCGTCAGCCCCTCGTGATCCTCTTATGGTGCCGATGGGGAACCCTTGTTCATTCAGCGAAGCTATCGACACGGTTCGTCCAAGCTCATTAAAGTTCAAGTTCTGACTTGAGTTGCTTAACCTTATAGATCAACCTCACGAACACTTTCCTGAGCATTGCGGAATCCTTGAAGAACCCTAGGGCAGCACTCTCCCGCGTTCCACACGTTTAAGTAGTTTGAACCAGCACTTGACGTAGCCAGCTAGTTCTGTTATAGCATCAGTCACTTTGCCACGACTTGCCAATCCTGACTCTTACTCGATACCTACATTGAACCTTGAACCCGACAACTACGCCTCAATCCCTTTTCGACAGCCAAATCGGCTCTGGGCCATTTACTCCCGACCAACAAAGGTGATGCAATCGATCTAAAGGTGGTCGAAATGCGAAATAGCTGCGATCATGCTGTGAGGAGAATGAACCTAGGAAATTATATGCTCATGGCGGGCACATCAGAGATTGGATCGACACTGTAGAAGATGAGACTGTGTAGACTTCAATACTTGGAGACTTTGAGCTTGTCTCAACGGCGCCTCAATAGGCTAGAACACGTTCTGAGCATCGCGGAATCCTGAAGAATCTTAGGGCAGCAACTTCCCACGTCTCACGCCTTTAAGCAGTTCTAGCTAGAAGCATCTCGCTTAGCTATTGACTGTAGCTAGTGCGTCGGTCACCTCTAGCCTAGACGCGCCACTTAAAATCTCACAATTCAACCCTGACACTATCAAGTCTTAAACTTCTCTTAAAGCCGTTTCCAGAGCGACAGTTTCAAGCTAAAGCGTTTGCTCATGGCTTATATTGACCCAAGTGACTTGCGTTGAGACATTCCATTGGCGCACTTGCAACGCGCTCCCTCAGCGTATCAGCATGTCGTTTCAATTCCCAGCCAGTAGTCTGACCCTTTCTACGTTGAGATGTGTGCCTTACGTTATCCCGAGTCTTCAAACTCTTGGTTGAGAGCCAAATATAGATGATCGAGCGTCGACACGCACTTGAAGCAAACTTAATTACAAACTTAATCCCGTTTCCTTCTGCCTTTATGGTATACGTGACAGTGTATGTCGTCATATAGCAACACGAATGTCTCCTAGTCAGGTGCACGTTACATCGACCATCGCGGCTTTGCTTCAAAGCGTCGATTCTCAACAGTCGACCAAGTCGACGCGGATGGCCAGAGTGGTTCTAGCGGCGGAAGGCGCGACAAACTCTCCCAGTTCAATGCTCAATTTCGATCTTTGGGGACCCTTATACCTCCTTTTCCTGTCCAACTTATCCACTTAGCCGATTCCAAAAGAAAATTTAGGTCACCGACGGCTCCGAACTTTTGGTATCCTGTATGATATTTCTATGTTATTCGCTTTGAATATACACCTACTTGACTTTTGTATAGGTCTAGCATCCAAATTACAGCTCAAATTCTCTCAACTTCCCGGACCGAACGTGCATCGCAACTTTGTATCGAAGGTACCGAACTCCATTCACTTCGGGGTTTCGTCGTCAGATTTCACCGTTTGGACCGGGCATTGTTACGGGAGGCCTGCGTGAGACTCGACATCGAATCCTTACCCGACGCATGCTGCGGCCCGAGCGACCTCCCCACATCCCCGCTTTCATGCTTCTCAGAACACTATAAAAATCACAAGCATCTGGTCATGCATTCCTGCATACCACTTCAAAATGCTCCACCATTCGCTCTTTTCAATGGTTTTCTCTGTTAGCCTTGTGCTAGCAGCGACCGACAATAGTACGACTCGCAACGATGGCATACATCTTGCCATTGGGCCGACCTGTGGAAAGTTGACATTCACTGGGAACACGTCAGATGTGAACGCAGGTCTCTTGGATTTAAAGCGTTATAAGACGATAGTAAGTCCACTTAGCAACCTTACCTTCGTCGATACTGACTATAGCGTATTATAGGTCTCGTTTGGCGACAGGTATGGAGGCCAAATAGGACCCATATGCGGATTCTCATGAAACTCAATCATGGATAGCTATACGGCTGGGGGTGTCGACGACGGCTCTCCGCTTGCCCCAGCAGTCATCATTCCACCTTCACCGAAAGCTGGTGGCCGAACTACTAATGGTCCAGGTAAGCACAAAGCTATCATGATTAATCTGGGTCTTAATTGCGCTTCAATAGTATGGAGCGAATATATAGCGGGCGACATCTCTGCTCGCTTCATGGACTATGCGGTAAGTGTTGACGCTGTCCCTCGTAAAAAGTAAGTAACCACTGCCCCTAATGTAGGTTGGGGGTGCGGTTACAAACAAGACTCTCTGGCCAAGTAAGGCAAATGCGAGTGATTTCATTCAGCAAGTTGGAATCTTTCTCAGTGAGCCACGGACGATTCGAAGCCTCTCACGGTTATATAATAATTACTCTAGATCAGAGTAATCATTTGGATCCTGCCACGACATTATACACTGTCTATTTTGGCATAAAGTAGGTCTTTCATCTCGTTACTATTGATCTACTCCAAGCTCACCTTATGCATAGTGACGTTTCAGCTTCACACAAGGATGGTCCTGGAAACCTTCCTGCAGCTGCGCAGGTCGTTCTCGACCAAATCAAGCGTTTGGCTTCCCCTCCGACCCGTGCCCGATCGTTCCTCGTGACAGATTCGTATGGAAGAGGCTCCCACGAAGCGGCAGGCGACGCCTATAAGAAGAAGATTTTCAATGGTCTTGCCCAACTGCACTATGGCCCACCCTTTTTACAGATCGGCTTCGCTGGTGCGTGCTCGGGACCAAACCAAAGTCTCACCTGGTCCCTGGATGTAGCTGACTCTGATACGACATAACAGATTTTGGATATCTTTGGGACGCGGTATTGCATGGCCCACCTGGTTATGCTGCCTTTGGCTATAATAGCCCCGGTGCGTGCGCGCTGAGCAGTAGCACGATTGTCGGAGCGGTACGTACCTCTTTGGACATGTATTCGATTTCGTCAACTATATCTCATTGAAATATCAGTGCGATGATCCAGACCACACTTTCTACTGGATCCCAGGGTAAGCCTCCCGCGATTCCCTTTAGCGTACCTCGTTGAGCTTATACGCCTATCTATAGACACCCTTCGAAGCAAACCCATCGCATAATGGGAGACTATGTCGAGCTTGCCTTGAAGAAATGTCGTACTCTGTAAGGGATGTGTAGAGAAGGTCGGCGCAAGCGGAGTCATGCGATGTGTATGGACGAAAATCGTGACGAAATTGATCGTAAATACGTTTGATTCATCGTGCGGAAAGGCTGCGGTCACTGGATCCGCGTTGTCCACAGTAACTGCAGTGATTTGAGGTATCTTTCCATTACTTCTCATATAGTAAACTACTGTATGCTAGGCGGATGGAGACGACCTCAGCATTCCTGAGCAGAGCTTAGACCAACAACGCAAACGGCGAACAGAATTTAGTCGCCACACCTTGTCTATATGCGTTCAAGGGTGGACTGGAAGGAAAAAAACTACAGAAGGCCCAGAGTCCCCATCAAGTTGATTGGTGTTTGGTGGTCGGTGATAATCAGCATGAATGACCAACAATAGAATTATGGTACAGAGGTTGTCTTGGTTGACATGTATATGGAGGACTGACCATGTGAGAGGGGCAAGCCAAGGCAAGAGGGGAGGCGAAGAGCGCGCCAGTGCCATTTTTGGACTAATATAACGCACGCTGCCTCTAATCTGATCACCAGGTTCAACTCGAAGATACGTTTATCTGAATTGCAACGAGCCTCAAGAATCCACGTGCAGCCTTACGAGCTTGAAAACACAGCTGGTTACAGCTGTAGATACGGCTACGACCTAAACTTGAATACGTTCTGATTGTGATCATGGCTGTTATAAGATTGAGATTGCCCTACAAAATCGCTGAGGTGGTCGGCGGTCAAAATTCGGTCAATGCACCAGGACTCGGAGACGCGTCTCGACAAACAAAGGGCCAAACCGTCTTCTCCTTGCCATCGCTCTATCATTGCACCTTTGCAGCTCCTATCGACTTCAAGAGTCGACTATAATGATCAAGCTAAGATAGCTTGTTTATTCTACGAGGAAATTTTGGAATCCTTTCCCACAATGACGACGGTGAAACTCGTCCCACTCCAACCGTTTCTTTAAGAGCGAGGCATAGAGGTTTTCGATTTGTACTGGAACCGCCATTTGGGTCAACCCCTATGTGGGCTCGACAAATGCTGAATTTAGATACATTCGCCCCTTACGTGTCCATCGATGGATTGAAAGTCACAACTTCCTTGAGGATGTTCACACGAAGACTTGGCTTTTTCTGGGTAAATATTGCAGAGTATGTAGTGCGTGAAATATCTAATCACCAGACACTCAGGCTGCATAGACCTTGTAATCAACAAATTCGTTTACTACCTAATAGACATACAAGCACAACTCAAATTTAAAGAAATTTCCTTCTCAAATTGTAAGCGACAGCTCAGACTCGAGAGAGTGCAGCTCGGGGGTTCTTCAACGACTCCGCAATGTCTAAGAACGTAGTAGCAAGTTGGATCTGCAATATAGTTAGTGATTATGGAGAAAACGATTTTAATGGATACTCGCTGTAGTAATTGCAGGACTATAGCAACACGGGTTTACGGCCGAAAGGTTGAGAGGATCAGGAGGTGCCGTGTCCCAGACCTCTTTAGCGATGTCTGCCATTTTGATCAACGATTGAGCGTTGACATCTTGTCCAAAGAGCAGAGAATAGAAGGCGACAGGACGCCTAGAAGGTCATCAGGACGATACAAACTTAGAAAAACGGAGCTTACCCTCTGCGCACGGCAGATCTGCAAACATCGTACATGGCCTCTGTTGGTACCGGGTCCTCCCCGTCGGAGAGAAAGATAATCACAGGCGACCTTTAGATCAATCATCAGCGGTCAGTAGTTGCAATCAAGTATGGCAAGAACCTTTCGGATGACCAAGTACGCTCCATCTCTTCCCCGGCCAGTCTCATTGCTACATTAAAGTCATTGTAGCCCCCATTACAATCGTGCGGCTGATTGAGGGTAATGTCCAAGAGCTCATCAGGAGTACTGGTTGTGTCGTTTGCAAAGGTAACCTAGAATACGGGTAGGCAGTTGGTATTTGGGCTTTTCTCTGGTCTCGGATACTTGCCTTTGCAAATTTTGCAAAACGAATGAGTGTATATGCATCACTCCTTGCCCCACCAGATGCCCCTTTCCTTGTCGCAGTATCACGGGCCACCCAGAAGCAATAGAGTGCCTCGAGTAGCGCTCCAAGCCGATTATTATACTGGTGCTGCTGAAGTTTGTGCATGGCTGGAGATTGTGGTCGTGGTTGGCAGTCAGTTGACCACATAGAACCAGATCTAAACTTGTAAATTAATCGTTGCCTTGAAAGTGTAATAAAGTACTCACATATCGATCACAAAGTAGCTGCATACTTCATTAAGAAAAAAAATTGATAACAGAATTGGCCTACTTACATATGGAAGGCGCGTTGCATTTGTACTGGATTTTTGCAATCGTACTTATGACCATCTTTGGAGATATATCCAGTCTCAGGCTGCTCCTCAGGATTGGACAATGGATGGAAGATTTGAAGCGTGCAGTAGGATGCAACAGCACCCTTGTTGATCTCTGGATCGTGCTCTTCCCCTAAACTAACTTGAGCGACTCATTGACAATGCAGCCTCAGAAAGTACCTCCGCATCGATGATCGCTGGGTATCGTCAGAATGGT
This sequence comes from Serendipita sp. 399, assembly GCA_019627685.1. Classification (NCBI taxonomy): domain Eukaryota; kingdom Fungi; phylum Basidiomycota; class Agaricomycetes; order Sebacinales; family Serendipitaceae; genus Serendipita; species Serendipita sp. 399. Next base: position 8,284 of record WSTO01000089.1, on the reverse strand, counting down.
CTTTTGAGATGGATATTAGACATACCATAATGCAAAGTCCTCTTGCTCCTTCACTGTGTAGGGATCTGAGAGGTTTAAGAGACGACAGTGCTCGTGTCAATTCATCGACATACCGGAAAAGCCTGTCTGTGGATCAGAGACATCAAGGTGAGAGAACAAGAAAACGCACCGCTTCGGCCCCAAAATAGTCTATGACTAATCCAGTCTTGCTTGGCCCCCAGGACGTCCATGTGCTCGAGCTCTTTTCCGTAGCATCGTCCATATTCATCTGGATTGCACTTATCGACGTGTACGTGCCTCCCTTGATCAGTGCAAAGCAAAGAACAGAGCATAGGAGCGCCGCTATCACCCGCCGCATAGCGATGTCCTTTGATCTGGAAGGTTGCATCCTCGTCACCTTCTACCACCCACTCAGTATGCGTCATGGACCCGTGTGACGTATTATGTTCCGGCTGTGGATGTCCTGGAATAAATTCAAAATCCGCGATAATTTGGAAAGTAGTCGATTGCCTACCTAATGGCTGCGTGCAATAATATCCACAATACTTGCATGTTACCTCGCAATAATGGATAACCTTAGGATCCGTAGTATGTACGTGCCTTCCCTCGTGTCGTATGTCATCAGGTTGGATAGGAATAATGCAAGGGAGGCGACGTTTCTTTTGCGTATACTATTTCATCTGTCAGCATTGGTTGATTACCTATGTGAGACATACCTTGGTGTACTGGAAAGACGTATGACGGCCAACAAATGTCGACTCAATTGAGTACGGCGTTGTATCAATCTGGCAGATCCCAGATTGGTCACACTCTTCACCGCAGATGTGGGTTTGCCTACGGGTCATAAGAGTAGTACTTTCAGGTGGCTCGCATTTACTCACCCACACAGGTGTTTGGCCTCGGGATCCAGTGCGTGGAAGTGATCGCCGGCGGCACAGTAGCTGTTGCAAAGCTGGCATTGAACTGGGCAGGATAATGAACGATCACATGTGTGACGTTCGTGCTCTCGAAGACTATTTAGATGTCAATAAAATTCGGCAATGTAGAGAGCCTCTCACCAATCAACCACACAGAGTCTGGAACATATACGAGTACCGTCTGGTTTCACCAGGTCGCAGAGTTCACCACATTCATGAACGCGACCGGAGCACAGATGCTCCTCGTCCTCATCGTGTCCCATCGACTGTATAGAGTCAGTAACACGAAAGAGGCTGTATTGTACAGTTACCTTGATACACGAATTTAAACACCCTTCTTTCCCGGAGAGCCGGCAAGGCAGGCCGCAAAGATGCGGCATTTCAGAACAGCTGGGAACGAATGAGTTAGAACCCTGACTATATAGCTATCATCACGTACACATGGCGTCCTGCATGGCCAGCACTACCAGAGAAGTGTCAGATTGTCTATCAGATAGGTATTAGCATACCCCACGTACGGAAAACCGCAGGCCGGGAGATCAGAATCGGTATGTTGCGGTGTGAAACTACAGATATCTGGGCACTTGTGGTCCGTCATACAATTGTGATCTCCTTCGTGCTGTTTATGGTCCAGGCAAAGTAGCCCACAAGATGTGCATTTACTGCCGCACAGGACCACGGATTGTCTGAGTTCCTTTGCCAGCTTGTCAAACACCCTGAAAAGAGATGTGACCTCGGCTTTCTCTCCAAACCTTGTAGTGTTCGCAGTGAGCCATGCGCTGACTAGCTTGACCCTCTCTTCTGCGACGTTGCGCAGATGGGCATTGAAGCCTTCGATGAACACCTCTTCCCCCATAGGAAATCGCTTGATCCGATCGCCCCATGTAGCACGAAGATTGAGCAGGCACTTTTCAATTGAAGAGTCATCAAAGCCGGGTATACGCAGTCCATCAAGATAAAATCGATAGCCAGGACTTCCACCTTCGAAAATTTCGTCTGTATCGTAGTTCTGCAGACATAATGAGCGATATCAGGTTTATAAATAAAGAAAACCCACTCGAAGGGATTCTTCAGTAGAGGGATCGCAAGTCCCAAATGCCAAGGCGCAGGGTAGCGCAGTTTCCAGTATTTGGGCCCGCTGCAAGGCAAGGTTCTGATCCAGAGCACCCCAATCATTCGCTTTGAGCTTTGCCATGAGCATCTTCAATGTACTTAAGAAGGCGCCTGCATGTTGGTGAGTAACCGGTTGACGGTCCAATCGCTGCTTGAGGCCAGTAAAAAGATCGTAAAATCGGGCTGACTCGATGACGGGCCATGGGATAATATCAAGCTTTCCACGATGCAGTTTTGAAATGAAATTATCTGCTCGCTCCTGCTGTACTATTGCTTGGAATTTTTGATGAAACCTGATGGAGGTAAGGAAATAGACGTGAAAAGGCAAAAGAAATAGACTCACTCTCGGACAATTTCCCTCGTATCAGAGTCGATGACATCCTATAGTCGCTTAGTAGCCTCCAGGGTCAATATCAGATCAGTACCTTGATGATTATTCCTAAAGTCGAGTGAAAAAGAGAGGGATTTGCAGCAGGATCTAGCACCTTGGTACATAGCTGAAAGCTCTGGTGATCGTTAGGTGTATATGGCTTATCTTCTGCTTTCTATACCGACCTTGAACAACCCAGCAATGTCACGAGAAAGTGCAAAATTGTTGCGGAAAAGGACCTATCCTAAGTGAGCTAGAGACTACCAGAGCAACCTTTAAAGCATACGAAATTAGATATTGCGGCGTTGAGGAGTACTAGAAGTGTGTCTGATAAAAAAGGTCAACAAGGCTCCACAAACGGAAGCCAGCTCGTCCTCACCTTCTTGCGCGCTTCGTTCAATCGAGTGAACACCTAGATCAGAGGTTACTATCCTGTCCAGTACCACTTCACTGACTTGCCTTCAAAGTCTACTGCCACTGCAAGGTATTCACAGGTTGGAGTGACCGATAACCAGACCTATCTTAGATCAGCCAGAAAGTGCAATGCAAGAACTTTATGACTTGCCCCTTCCGTGCAGCGCATGGCAGATCCCCTGAAGAAAGTTAGCATCTTAACAGGACGACCTAACGAAATATGCGAACGCGAACGATGTGTCGACAAAATGGTTCAACGCGAAACTTTTCCCCACACTCTGCTCGCCTGGATACGGTAAGTCATCACTGTTCTATGAAACTTCGGACCATACCCATAGATGTTATCACTTTAACCGGTTTGTTCGCCAAGTACGAACTGAAGATGCTCTCGTACCATCCAAAAGTTATCCTATAACACAGAATCAGTGACTAATCGATGAAGACTGTGGTACATACGCCTCTGAGATCTGTGCAACGCTAGCCCCAAGGAGTGTGTTCTCGAAAGCTGGGGAGGTAACCCCATCTTTGAGAGGTATAAACCGGTTCGATCTGGTGATCGCCAGATGAATTGGAATGAGACAGAAGAGCCCCATTAACCAGTCCCCGACACGCATCTCGCTCACATCCAGTCCTGCTGCAAGCGGGTCCCACTTCTGCTTAGCATTGACCTGAATCCCCTTGAGTGCTCCTTTGGTCGGTTTACGCGTCCTATATTCGAAATCCCGAACCATTGAGTTGAAATACGGCGCGAAATTTGCAGAAGGAGCGGATGAGATGAACAAGACCGAGCGAGGCTGATGGACCGCCTCGGCATTCATTTCACGAGCAATAGGACTTTTGACTGGGAATCGAGTCCAGACTTCCGAGTGACAGTCGATTAATGAATTATTGACCGTCTTTCTGGTATCGCCGGATGAATCCGTCAGATTGCCACTGGGCCTGAAAGCGAAGTCGCTTGACTTTTTGGTGATTTGGACGTAGACCGAAGTGCATAAACCTAGTTTAGGTATTGTGAAAAGGATGTAGGTACCGCCACGGTGACCAATAGAGGATACAGTGACGGATGCGTCGAGGGGAATATCCGCCGGCCATGGAATTTCTATCCCTTCGGTCGTGCCGAATGATGGCCAATGGTAGCACATCAGATTTGCCTCGCCCCCTTTCATGACTTGTACCATCAGACATGCGCCATCCGCGGACGAAAACGCCGCTCTGGCTTCGCCTTGTAGCTTTATTGTGGCTGGCCTAAAATTTATCAGGACTCAGTGAAACAAAAGCGAAAGTCTCGTACCTATCAGTCTCAGAGATCAGAGAAAAGATTCGACATAGGCCATCCCTCTGAATGAGTAGAATGTTCTCCGTTCCCGTCGCAAAAACAAGATGCGTGACTTCTGGAATGGAGGAGAACCACCGGTTCATATTAAAGGCTCCTCCTCGAGCGATAAAGGTGCGAGCATCGAGATCGTAAATGTAGACGTGCAAAAGAATGGAAGTCTGTGCGTGAATTAGACCAAAAAGGGGTTGATCCATGACGACCTTACCTCAGTTATTGAAAGAATTGCGAACAATCTTTGGGTTTCGTCTATGGCAAAAAGTGGATTGCTGCCAAGTTTCTCATGATGCAGCTGTTTGATGATTTTCCCTGCGTCTACTGCGGATGCAAGATGGTCAATATTTTCCATGTACACGTTCAAGTGAATTCCATTGCTTGTGACCGCGAAGCAGCGGTCCTTGTCAAGGGGATAAATAAGCCTTTGTGATCGTGTTAGGGCACGCATATATCATATAATAGAGTAGACCTACTTCCAAACGGTGTTTAGAGGCAGAAAGATAGGAGGCGGGCAGCGATCTCGCACAACAGGATTGCAAATGTGGTGGGGGTTCTGTGCGATTCCCTGCAAGTCGTCCTGTTTGATGTCCAATGGACGAAGCCTGTACTGGAACCCGGCCTTGTTTGGAGTGAGGATAGTTCCTTCGACATGAAATTGATCTGCCAAACATTAGAAGATCCATTCTCCACGAAGCTGGGCTTACCTCTAGCCCAAGAATGAACGTTTGTTCGCTTTATAGCCGAAATCGAATCGATAATCAATGTATCCCTAGGAGAAGGCATTGTAGCGAGAGAAAGGGTTAAAAAAGCTGATCTCACCCTTCGTGTCTGGCAGATGAGTTCCGGGACAGCCTTAAGTTTACCTCGACTAGAAGGTCAAGCCAAGCCATCGACTCCTCTTCCTTCTCGATTCGATTATAATTGTCATCGAGGAGATGATCGCAGTCCATTACCAGCGCTTGTTCGGTCTTTGCGGGAATGGTGTTCGCGAGGAATCGAATTTTGCGCCGAAGGCTATCCAGAACCTGCGCAATGAGCTCTTTCACGATATCTGTATAAGCCACCTTGTCTTCAGCCAGTGGCAAGAGAGATGATGCAAAGCTTATGTCGTCAAGAGGAGGCAGGTTCGGTAGCTCGATCTGTTTCTTTGTGGCCATGTACGACCACACTGTCTCCAGGACTGTCGCAGGCGCCGCCCGGTCTTGTTCTAGTACCTTAGTTAATTCCTTCTTGAAATTCTTCTGGATCGAGAGAAGCTCGAATACTCTTTGCGCCGTCACGGGAGACAAGCTAGGGTTCTTCTCAAAGGTGGCCAAAACATATCGAAGTCGTTCCTTTAGTTTATTGTAGCGTGCGTCCGGATTGTTGTCCAACTTTTCAAGGCTAGTTTGAATCTCTTTGGATGCTCGCTTTCGAAGCGAAGGATGGTCTTCAAACCACGACTCCACTATGCAATCATCAGAGATGACCCTCAGACAGTTGAAAGGAGACATACCGGATGCAATCGCCGTATCGCATTCTTCAGAATTGAATTCAGTCCCGGGAGAAAGAATGGCTTCAAATAATACAGGTTCGGGAATAATTCTGAAAAGACATGAGTCGACAGATTCCGAATCTACAAGCGTGCTACTCACGAATACTGAGACGCAGCTTGTTTACCAATCCAAAAGATCATCCATTTCTCGAGCGCAATCTTGTCATTTGATGCATTTTTTTTCAAAGTCTTTCGTTCTTCGGCACGAGCAGCTTCTCTTTCTCTTTTCATCTTACTGAGCCTGTTCTTGAACTCGAATTGGAGATCCCCACAGCGATCCCACAGCCCGTTCTCCAACGCATTTTTGAAGCTTTCCTGACTGATACCTTCCTTGAGAACTACCACGGGGGTCCTTTGCTTGCTATATCAAGATAAACTCAATGAATCCATTGACAAAGAATTAATCTACCTGAGACGGGTCTTTAGGGCGAGAGAAAACATATTATCGTTGATAACAGTGCGGGTTTGTTCCTCTGGTATGAATTGGGCTTGTAGAATGGCCTGAGCAGTTTCACCAATGACCATTCTAGATGTGAGCATTTCGAGAGTGTAACCATCGGGATAGCGAGGAGGAGGAACTGAAGCCTCCTCGATTGCCAATGATCGAATCTAGTCAAAAGCTTATGAGTCACACAAATGATCCTTAAAGAATAAGAAAATTCACCGAAAACCCCGGGGATGGAACAGCATTCTCCTCCTCCGCGTTTGTTTGCTCAACGGAGAATCCAAACATACGATCGTCGAATGCTTCAGTCTCCTCATCTTCGGTTTCGACGGGTGCTTCATCCTTCCATACCAATGCCTCTGAGTGTTCATCGGACACTAAGCATACAACTTGCTCGCACAGTTTGGTGAGATACCTGATCAAAACGCATTAGGAAGGAACGAGATACGTCAACATGAAGAGATGCGTTCGTACCGCATGAAGGTTACTCGGTTACGGGACACCGAGGAAATTGCCCCATCCTGCCAAGTCGCGTCCTCCGGCCAGAAAACCACATACGCCAGGCTTTCCTCTAGCTCTGCAGAGGAGACGATGTATAAGCCCGGACGCAGAGTTGGTCGTGAGATTCCAGAGTGTTCGTCACGAGGGCGTAACAGCAAGGTTCGACTGCATTGAGCATAGGTGAGTGGCAAGGCGCACATTGGGTAGATGGATACGCACGTCTCTTCATCTATACACCCCAATTCCAGCAAGAAGTTTGCAATAGATTCCATAGAACCGTAAAGTCCACGAGGTTTGATGGTGTGCTTATCCAAACTTCGAAAGTCCACCTGAAGACCGTCAATAGGGTTCGGAGACTGGCAAGTATGGTCCGTACCTGTATGGTCGAGCGATAGGATCCTGGATGAACGAGGTTCGCAAAAAGGCTAACAGACTCTTGAGCAATCAGAATCTTGTCAACTGGAGACGAGCATTAGCCTAGCTCAAGCTGGGAGAGCGATAAAGTCCATACCAAGTCCTCCAGAACCTCGTTCTGTCACTAGATCTAAGAGACGAAACATTCCAGATATTCTGTTCATTAGGTCGAGTGATGGCGCAGAGGCGGTGGGTTCGTCTTTGATGGGCGTCGCGTCCACCTCCATCGGTTCCTCTCTGGGAGGCACGGGTTCTTGATGAGCAGGGGGGACACTTGAAGGTGGGATTTCCGAAAGAGCGGACTTCATTTCGAGCTCATCATCAGATAAAGTTTCAGAGGACATTCTTTCCACGAATACTTGGGTAGGTCTGAAGTAGTCAGAATTCAACGTTCTGGACATTTGGGATTGCTACTTACTGTATCAAAAGCAAGTGGTTGATAGGGTTTCAGAGAGAGTCAGAGTCAGGCTCCAGGTCGAACGCTGGCCGTTTTATATCGTTTTTAGGAATCCTTGTTCCATCCCAAGATAACGGGTTTCTATTACCAGGCTCCTCTTTCTTTCGGCCAATCAACACCCCGATTTCGATCAATCGTGGCGGAGCAACCAGCTGTGAATGGAACTAAGCTGTTGGCCTCTGATTACCCAACGTAGATGGGCCAATAATTACAAAACGAAAACCGTCTTAGGCCCTCAACACAAGGTCCCCGAATTGGGGGCAGAGGAGGAAGGCTTTTTCTGTTCCGCTGGTTGGGCGTCTTTACCATCTCTCACGATATGGGCGTTTCATTAGGTTCAATAACAAAAGTGAGCGCCTTCGTTCAAAGGTGGCCTTGAAGTTGGCCTTGAAGTAGAGAGAGGGCAGTCGTAGTAGACGAGTTGTTGGGCTGATCTGATGCCGGCGGATGCCGGCGCTGCATAGCTCTAGTGAACGAGATTATTAATAATCGTTATCGCATTTCATTGCAAACTATATGGTCATTTTCAGGTAAGCAAAAGGTAGATCAGCGCAACAACGGAAATTTCAGCACTTCGCCGCTAGTCTTTTGCGGTTTGTGGTTCTGCATCCTTGGCCGTCGCCACTTTGGCAGTGTGTTTGACTTCGGGCCCACGTTACGATCGTCATGATCATATATCTTCTCTCGCGTATAATATGGTTCGATATTTCTTTAGTATGCTCAGAGAGGACCGAAAGTTGTGCTGACGTTCTCTTCCGATGCGGCTGCGGTACACGTTAGCTCAACGGC
>WSTO01000088.1:0-23202 GCA_019627685.1 Serendipita sp. 399 | reverse complement strand
CGGCCCCACAGTCGATCGTCATAACTTGGACGGGGGTCGAGGCGGGACTCGAACGCGACCCCGCCCCATTCCGACGACAAACCGCTGCATGAATAAGAAGAAGGCACCACCCCACAGCACAATAGGAAAGCCAGAATGAAAATAAGCTTCGAAGGGGGGCCCAAATCCCGAGTTGGCCCAAACTCACTGAATAGGGGGGTGGGAATTGGGAAGAAAAGAGGTATAATGGGCTCATCTCGTTCGACGTCGAGTCGACGTCAGATGCGGGGAAAAGAAGACAGGCGGGACAAGAGAAGGGGGACGTGAGAAGAAGGCAAACGTCCCAAACCCTGGGTGACTCTCCATCCCAATCCGGTAACCTTCTCCACACTTCAATAGAGAAAGATTTTAGGAGTAGGAGGGAAGAAAATGCACGCCTTCACAAAGGGGTCTCGAAGTCTCCAAGATTGACGCGGACCCTTCGCCTAATGATCGATCCCTTTCGTCAGGCTTTCTATTGACAAAAGCGCGACGGAATGATCTAGGCGGCTTTCAGACTTTTGGGATCCGCAGTTGTGAAGGTCCTTCCCAAAAGGAAGAAAAGGAGAAAAACCCTCCTATGGTGAGTCCATAGTTTGCGTCATGGGGCGTCCATCAGCTCGTTTGGATTCCCACATTCGTAAGGCCTGGTTCGAAATATCGAACCCAATCATCCACGGGATCGTCGTCTCCCACAGCGTTCGGATAAACAGATGCTTTGATGAATAGGGGTAGATGCGGTAGAGATGTTGGTGGTGGTTGTTGTGTAGGGCCACGACCCACGTTGTACAAGAGGGCATCCCACGTTGGGTTCCCTCCTCTCTTTCCCAAATCGTACCACCATCGTAAGTGGGAAAGTGCCAGAATGGCGGTTCGGAGATGTAAGGTTTTCCCTCTGATTTGGGGGAGATGGCCAGGGATGCTGTCCCGACGGCCTCCCACACGAAAAAAAGAACCGATGCCAAAAGGAAAGAGAAAAAGAAGAAACAAAGGTAAAAGTCCAAAAAGTAATGTAAACCAGAATGGAATCAAAGAAAGGAAGTGAATGTGAAGGGCCCGGATATGCAGAGCGGGGGAATACGGATGTAGATTGGCCAGAGCTGAGGGTGTGTCGAGACGAGGTCATCGGCAGAAGTCGTCAAAAAGAATAATGGTAGTTCCGGAAGATGTTCTCAACCGGTAAGAGGCTATCCCTACAACCAGCAAAGAGGCTGAAAGGAACACAGCTGCCAGGAAGAGCACCCGTGCGGTGAGAGCGGCGGCGGGAAGAGAACGCCCATAGGTGGAGCGAGACAGAACGACAAAAGAAACAGAAAAAGAGAAATAAAAAGAAGGAAGAAGAGAAAAAGAGAGAGAGAGAGCGCATTGGAAGAGGAAGAGGAAGTAGAAAGAGAGGAAGAGAGAGGAGGGAGGGACGTACGCGATGTTCCAACCTCGAAAAGGCCTTTTGACACGATTCATACGGACATTTATATGGACGTGGTAGTGGTACTTTGTCCAGTGCGTTTGATGCTGTGGTTGCAGGTTTAGGTAGGACGGGTGTCTCAATGTCGACGTCCATGAGTGCGAGAACAGTTAGATAAGGTGAGCTGTCTATTCTATTTGGAAAAGAGATGATCTAGTTTGCTTCGTTGATGCTTTTGCTGACGATGACGGGCGTTGCGTGTGGCACGGAGGGGGAGCCGGGAAGGATGAGGCCGGAGAATGCTGGTGTGGGGAAGAGTGTGCTGGGACTGGCAACAGGATCCAGTGGGCGGGCTTTTGCACACAATCTTATCGTCTAAAATGTCGTAGCCTCGTTAGTGTGCTTGCGTTCTGGCGGGGGCTGACGAGGGTGATGATGCTGCTGATGGATGGGATGATGACGATGGAAAGTGAGCGATGGCGAACGGTCCAGCAGACGGATAGATGCAAATAAGAAAGAAAACTTTGTTTATAAGTGTTGTTTGAAGATAAAAAGTGGTGTTTGATCCTGAATCGAACGATGACCGGTAGAAGTGGGAGCTCGAGGGTGGGGGAAGGTCCAAAAATGCGTGATTGGGGGTGAGACTAAATCGGCGGGAAGGCCAAGGTCTTATAAAGGACTTATCAATGTCGCTGAAAATTGGCAGAATAAATACTAATCGATGCTACATACATACATCGATACATACATACACATATATATACTAATCAATCAAGCGTGGTAATCGAAATGAATGAGAGCTTTTCAGCCCCGCATTGCGTTCCCCCCCAGTTACAGACGCGAGCGCGACAGACGGAGCACACGGGAATCCCATCCGACTCGCATGGGGGGAGGCCTGGGCGCCTGCGATGGCTGGGCAGCCCAGACCAGTTTACTCGGAGATTCCATGGAGAAAGACCACAGTCAACAAGGAGAAATTACTCGTAAATTATCAGATCAGAAATAAGACACGTATATCCCCCATTTCCCGCTTTCTGTTTCTCCGTCTTTTACAGCCTGCGGCTCCATAGTAGCTGGCGAGCGACACGACGACACGTTTCGACATGGGGGGGAGGCTCAGCAACCTTTTCACGTGCATCGCGTACTACTCAGCTTGCTGCTGTGAAAAAATAAAAACCAGGAAAATTAAAAATAAACAATCAAGCAGTGCTCGATGCTGCTCTTTTCAAGCTACATATATCCCACCTCCCAAATAAACCTTGATTCTCACGGGAATATCTCCATTACCTGATAAATTCCAGAGCGCTCGCGGCAAAACTCGTCCTGGGGGCATCCCTGCCACCTGTCCAGTCTCCATTGTCGCTGCCGCTTGCTTGCTTGCAATCGAGCGAGCCACCGATCGCTTCAGGCTCGTACAACCTCCCGCCGGTCCGACCTTACCCGGGACGGAGGGATTGATTTTTTGATCTTTTGAGCCGGAGTGTTTATCAGTATTCACAAGTCTGTGATGAAAGAACAATCAGCTATCACTCCTAATCATGATCAGACACCTACGAGCTATCGCCCCCTCTCACACTCTCTCTCGACTTCTCTCCGCCGATCCGCCACCAGTTTCTCCGACGTCCCAAATATATCGACCTATATCCAATAACGACGGCGTCAATCGTCTGATCCCGCCTTCAAACAGATAAGAGTCGCCCCAGAACCTGACCTTAACGCATGTAAGCGTAAATCATCCCAGTCTCCATGCAACAAACACGAACCTGTTCCATCTTCATTTTGTTTCGGGGCTCTTTCCGCCCCATCCCGGGTTCGGATTTTCCTCCCTCGATAAGACGTTTTTCCGACTTGCTCCGTCTTCACACACACCCACAACCAAACCAGCAAGGAAAAAAAAAAAAAAAGGAAAAGAACGAGAAGCCATACCAAAACCATCATACATATTGTATTCCCCTATAATCAGAATCGACTGTTGTTACAAAATGGATTAGTACGGGCGTCCGTCACGGCAAAACACGGCCAGGCAGTATAATAACTTACAACGTTGCTTGAACGTGCTTGACCGCCAGAGATGAGATGTCATGCCTGCAGCCTTCTAGTTTCTCCGTGAGACGACCGTCGATCGACGTCAAACCACTAATCCTCCTTCTCACTCTCCGACCTCTCCAATCCGTCCGAACCGCCCAATCGGCAGTCTTTGCGAATCAGCCAAGTATCTGACCCTACGAAACGAAACGAAACGAACGTACTGCACTGCCCAAAACAAAACCGCTAAGACTGCATCAATTTGGGCTTCCAGGTCAACGTACTTTTTGACCCCGAGGGTGAGACACTCCGCTGAGCCAAATCCAAATCATCATTACTATCCAGGAGTCAGGGGATGAAAGAAGAGATTAATAAGCACCCGCCGAAACAAGGTCCCTACATATGAGGAACAAACTCGCGACCCGTCAATCGGCTCTGATGTGAATGGAATTGAACGGGTGTCGTACACCCAGCTCACTCTTCAGACGCTCTTCATTATACACGCGCAATCAACTACCATCGTCTTTGCTCAACCAGGTGAGAAGTGAGCCGGGAAAACGAGCCATTTGCGCCACAATAATAGGGCGAATTGTTCCCCTTCTGGTCTTCGGAAGTGTAGTGTATCATCCGTATGGCATTCTTGAAAGGTTGCAGACTATCAATTTGATGCAAGGATGATGCTCGGGCTGACTAGGAACTCCTCTCATACCGACATGCTTGAGACTCGAGGCCCGCGTCACAGATAGAGAGCCCTCATTACCGAGTCGCGAAGAAATGAGTGAAGATGGGGTGCTTGTATATGCCATACGTTCCTACACCGTCTCTGCCTCGAAAGCGAAGTGTGGGGAATACCAGTTTCCCCTGGTTCGTATGCGTTTCTCTATCAAACAGCGCCTACAAACTGATCAAGTCATCTGACAGAGGTCCTTAGATGGTAATAATGTCGTTCTGGGCTCAGTTTGATCTGGGTGGTTGTCCTCAGGAGACCAACAATGACGATTCGCCGCATGTTCGAAGAGAATGTTATATCATCCTATCACATCGTTGTTGTTTGGTATCTTCCACTTGGAAGGGAATCGGTGAACATGAAGATCGAAGAAGGCGGTCAGGCGCAAGTTGGAGCCCTACTGCCATCCCCATCTGTTTGTAGGTCGTGGACGATTTGCGAAGATGGCGCCAATTGGCACCCGCGAAGAAATCGTTTCTGCTTTTGATTCTTTTCGAGAAGAACTCGACTCGAACAATGATCGCCGCGAGCGGATCATCAAAGTGAGCGCTGCTATAGAAATCGGCTGCATTCGTCTAGAGATAGCGGCAATTAGTGACTGAGAATTAAACAGTTATCACGAGAGATCACAATTCTCTCCAAACGAGCTATCTTTCTGTTACACCGCATCGCCACCTCTGATCAGAAACAGGAGACACCACCCTACGCCGGCGAAGGGGAGACCCAACATGGTGAGCATGTGAGGACATAGGATATCCGCCTTCTTCATGATAAAGATAGCTCAATCGGATTCTGGCGATTCTGTGAAGACTGTGGAGACGAAGTTGCAAGATATTCGTAAACGGCTACTGAAGCAGCTCGCCGTAGAGGTCCCGTCGCAAACGATATATTGGCAGCACCAGGTTGAGATCGTCTCTCTCTCTTTCCCGCACCTGGGGGTATACTGATTACCTCGGTAGAAATCTATCACTCCAGGCATCCAAGAATATATTGAGGCCGTCTCATATATGCATTTCATCAAAACTGGGCGTCTTATACGATATGATGAGATGAAAGGATGGTTATCAGATCACTCGGGTGTTCTGGTATGGTTCATTCAACCCGCTCAGCCGTAGTTAGGTACTTACTATGTCCTTAGTTCGTCCCTCTTCCCTTCGACGAGTTCCTCTTAGGCGTATCAGATCTCACTGGAGAGCTCATGAGATTTGCTATCACATCTATAGCACGTGGCGGGGGTAGAACCAAAGCCGAGGACGTCTGCTCCTTCGTACGAAAATGTAAAGCAGGTATGTTCTCATCTCAACTGTCCTTTGTCAAATCAGAATCCTCAGGTGCCAACTTTTTATACAGACTTTGAGCGTTTCACACCCTACGTGCGTGAACTATCCAAAAAGCAACAGACGACAAAGCAATCTATGCAAAAGATTGAAGAGGGTAAGTCTCGGTTTATTCCCTGAGCCCACAGATTTGAATTTATTTTTTCTTCCTTGCCCCGTATAGCCAACTATGCCGTTCGACTCCGTCTGGCCGAATTTCAAACCGACCCTGACCTCCTCGATGAAATTGCCAAACGTAGCATTGCAATCCCACAACACCGGATGAGAGATGAAGACAATGAGGAGGATCCAGAAATGGACTAGTCGCGTTGCCGCACCAGCTAGAGAGGAACTGAATGGTTGCGGTTTACTCCATTTACCAGCTAGAAGGATATCATTTCTATGGGGCAAATGCATTGGAAAGGCCAAATTAATATCCCCTTAACACATCTGATAAGGAGGGTGACTGATTGTGGAACAATCGAGTCACTACAGCGTAGAATAGTCAGGCTATATTTCGAGCTGGATGGTTGAGGCACTCACCAGTATCAGGTAGATGGGAACGATTGTGCGCATTGCTGCTACTACCTCGTCGCCACGAAAGCTTCAAAGCCTTGAACCCATCCGGCACCAATGACCGGTTAAAGGTGCTTTAGAACGTATTTTATCCTGTGTAGTCAAAGGACCTAGAGTCGCCTGATCGAAAGATACTTCATAGATGTCCGAACCTAGCACATGCACATCGTTCAAACCTCCAGAATAAATACACCCGAAAGCAACCAAAGTGCTGGAATAAATATTCGAGACCGACATGATCATCTCTATCGATAATCCCTGGGAAGAAATCAGTCATTGCGATGTCCCTTATTGGATGGATAACTTACCCTGAACGATGCTTCAACTCCAATAACGTTGCGTGCACGTGCTGCATGCTGGGCCTATCTTGGGGTTCGGCCCACATTTCGGTTATCAGTGCCCATAAGGCATCTGACATCCAAGTTGAGCATCCTCCTTCATTGACGGGGCGATTAGGACGGATGTTCATCACGATCACGTCACGAATGACCCTACAATCTACGTAAGACACACCACCCAGATCGATGACCACAAACATACAAAGCGTCCTAAATAAGGACTATCAGTCGATAAAATGGAACATAGAATCAGTCTGGCTTACTCTTTTGCGGTTGGCGAAGGGCTTATCTAGCGTCAAGCACTCCAAGATCGCCATACCAAACGAGTATATATCAGTGGTCACCCGTGGACTTGATATGTCACCTCTGATGAGCTCTGGAGCTAGGTAACGAGAGTAATTCCGCTCCGATGTCAACGTGATTTGGGCTTTTATGATTTCAGACACTTTATCCTGGGATAGCGAGTTTTCTTACCCGTCGTTTCTGTAACTTCTTCCACCACTTTGGAAAGACCAAAATGACAAACAAGTGGCTTGACTTGCGATGAGATCAAAATGTTTGCCTAATGGCCCTTTGAAGATTAGTTGACCCGGAATTACTCCATACAAATACTAACGCAGCGAACGTTCCCATGGACAATTCCCTGACTATGCAGGTATGCGAACGCAGATGCCGCACCTTCTAACTAGGTCACGAGTTGGTTCCGTGCACAAACAAAGTAAGAAATCTCTCTCTCACCAACTCGAGACGATCCACGCTTTGATTCGCACGACAGAACGTCAATATGTCTCCATTCTGTTGCCAGGGCGAAACCTATGGATCATGCAATCAGCCGGGGGCATCACTGTCAGACGAAGAACGAACCATGAACAATTGCTTTCCAATGGCTCTTCCAGGTAACGAGGTTAAGCCGTAGAGCGCAAGGCTGATGGGCAAATCAATAAAAAAAAAGTCAGAGAAAGTAACTTTGCACTACATGTTGTCATGCCGCACGCGAGACCAGATGTTGACCTCCTGCTCAAAAGCCTGTATTTTTCTTTAGATCACTGAAATGCCTGGCATTGAGATATCATCACCTTCATTGCTGCCGGTGTGGCTTGAATATGGCGCAAACCCTTGACTGCGACCTTTTCCCCGTGCCAAGTTCCAAGAAAAATATCGGAGTAGGTGCCTGAAATACAGTTAAATTTAGAGAGATCAACCATGTCTGAAACGTACCACCCGTTATGGGTACCGTCGAGGTTAGAATCACCTCATTACGTAGATCTTTGACTGGTGGAAGCACGTTTGTCTCTCGGACAATCTTAACTAAGCCTTCGCCAATCTCAGTCGCTTCAGACTTGCTTAGGGATTCCGACTCGTCTTGCCAGGTCTGTAAAGTCGTTCATACCGGCAGCAACAGTAGAATCGAGACATACCCGTTGTAGTCCAGACATAATAGTTTCCACACCACTCACATCACCCGAGTAGGCTAGTTGTTTTACTTCTACCATCTGGTTTTTGATTATGTCAAGCAGCATATTTTTGGTCTCTTCCCGCTCTTGACGGATCAGAGCCTAGGATATTTTGTACCCCGATCAATCCGTAGCAATCTTCGCGTGAGGAGAACTAACCTGCGTATCCGCTTGAGACTGATAGGTCATGGCGGTGGCCTGGATCTATTGACGGTGTTTCATCAGTGCCATTAACGTCGGCATGGTTTAGCATACCATGAAACGCTGTGTGATGACATTCATCTCCTCATTAAGCTGCTCGATCCCTTGTCCTATTTCGTCTCGTCGTAAATATCTCTGTAGCTTGTTGATGGTAGTCCATTCGACAAACTTCCTTCGAATTTTCTCTAGCAGCCTATTTTTTTCATCAACAATTTATCCAACACGCGGAGCGTTGGCGCACATACATTTCGGACTCATCAACTGCGGCTTGTAGGTCACTCCCTACGAGATAGTGCTGAGATTGGAACGTCAAGATAAGATCCCTGCATCTGTTTGCTAAATGTTTGCATTTTGTCTATGGACACTACTTAGCAGGTTTCGCATTTGGCTTCTGAGTATACCTACCTTCTGCACCGAAATCTTGTTAGCTTCTTCGGCAATCGCATTCACATTTCCAGTCAACTCAGAGAGGCCAGGAAGTGCCTCTGTGGCCCCTACGTTGTGTAGAAATCGGGTGGTCCTAGTGCTCATTGGGTGGCATTCCCAATTATCGCTCTTTAACTGTTATGAAATATATCCCAGTTGATACTGAAGTGATTCTCTACGAGATATCGAATGAAGGCCGTCGTTGAGGGCGGACTAGAGATACGCAGCGGTGAGGGTCAGGTTCAACGACGGCGATGGTGGACTTTCCTGCACGGCCGAAATGCAAGGAAAGGGGAAGGAGCGCCATAGCTCAGATGCGAGGGATGAACTAGGGGGTCTGGAATACTTTTCGTACCTTCCAGTCAGCGAGAGATGGTCAACTTTGGTTCCAACCGCGTCTGGCGATTCAGCTCATCCAGGATATTGGCGTCGCAGGGGGCGTCCAAAACACATATATCATGGCTGCTCAAGTTGAATCGCTACCGTCTTCAACGTCGGGGAACGCTTCAAACTCACAGGACGCGTCCACTGGCGTCGCCGCCGAGCGCGTCCTCGACAAACTACCTTCAGAACGAGATCTAGCCTGGGAAATTGTCAAGGAAGAATGCCATGATAGCGAGTGTTTCAGGATTTGACCGCTGATGTTGGCTGACTCCTGTCCAGTCCTAGAGCAGGTCCCACTCGCCATCCAGCGCAATTTTTCACTTATGAGAGAGCTTGATGAACAGGTATCTGGTAAAGCTATATAGCCCTACGTGCGAGAGCAACCCGCTGATGCATCGTCCAGCCCATCTTCGAGAGATTCCTTCTGTGCTCAAACAATACTATCAATTACGAGTCAAGATGGAGGAGGATATGGCTGTATCTCAAGCCAACGCTGAAGAAGTGCCCGCTGAGGTAAACCGACAGGACAAGCGAGCAGCCTCGCGCGCATCTTTTTCCTCAGCTTCGCTCACCCCAATAACCGACTCTCCTTCCGCGCGATCTCTATCACTTCCCAATGCCCGTCAAGGAAGTGGTGATTCAGATGTCATGGAAGATGACGAGACAGAAGAGCAAGATACATCGTTTGAAACGGAAAGATCTCTTCCCCCACCGCCGACAAGTACACAGTTGATTACTCGCGTCGCCACACTGGCGACTAATGCAGTCCGTGGCTCAGTGGAGAAAGTGAATCTCTCAAAGGCGGCTCATGCTGTGGTAGGTTGCTTTAGCCTGTAGGCCGGTTTTTGCTGATGTATTTTCGCCGAAGATTGATAGACACATTCGAGCGCTTGACATTGCGATTGCTGACCAAGAGAATACAATTCTCATCGGAAAGCGACCAGGGACCCAACCATCCGCCGCCGTACGAGCAAATGACTCGGCACCCACACATGTTCAATCAGCGTCATTTGAGAGCAGTGGACTTCTAGCACTTGCGGAGGTTGCCAGTGCTGTTCATGCTGCAGAAAAGACTCTGGAGGCTATCAAGCCAACGTCGGAGGCTCCATTGGTTGGCGCTACTCGAAGGGAGAAAAGGCGCAGCTCTCCTGTAAGAAAAGAACAAGTCACAGCCAATAAGGCGAAGGACAAACCAAAGGAAGTCAAACCAGAGGAAGCCAAGCCGAAGCCAAAACTCAAGCAGCAGCAGTCCAAGAAAGAGAGACGGAGCAGCAAGAAATCGAACGTCGTTGTACCCACACATGCGGAAGAAGCAATTGACCCCAACGAGCCTACCTGGTGTTTCTGCGAACGGGTCTCATTTGGCGATGTAAGCGTTCAATCACGCTTGACACCTTTGTATTCAACGATGCATTTAGATGATTGGGTGTGATGGCCCCAACTGCAAACGAGAATGGGTATGTAAGCAAAGCACACGAAGAGTTCGACCGTTGATTCGTTTTCAGTTTCACTGGGAGTGTGTGGGAATCACTCGAGAGCCGCCTGCCAACTCCAAATGGTATTGTCAAGACTGCGAAGCGCAAGAGCCAGCAAAAAAGAAGAGGAAGCGATGAACATGGCTCTTCATTGCTCTCCTGTACAATATGTGGTATCATGTCTCATCCCTCATCGTTTGTATCTGATGTTCCACGCCTCTGTTTCGACACTGCTCATTCATCTGGTATAACCTGTGCTACCTCTACAATGCTAATTGCTCCTCCCACTTTTGTTTAATTGTTATTTCTCCTTTGTGTAGACAGGAAGAAGTTGAAATGCATGGAAGTTTGCTCCACAATAATCAGAGGTTGCTCGATTTTCTTGACTCTTGCCACGATCATGGCCGAAACCGATGCCTTGCTCGCCTTGCGAAATTCGATAGGAGCTAAGCAGACAATCACCTTTCTGAACGAGTCAACGCAACCAACATCTTCACTAGCTCAGGCAACGTCGCTAGTTCTTCCGCAAAGCAATGGAGGGCCTGCTGTGACACTACCTAAATCAACACCGACACGGCTAAGAAAGCCAGGACATACAGAGACAGATCCTCTTACACACCCTGCGGATTTCTATACGCTCGACGCTGTGTATCTCGCATGGAGTCTCCGAGAAGCAGCCACGGCCGAGTATATGAAAACCGTCCGAGAGTCTGGGATAGTCTTGACGAACATGGTTGCGATAACCGAGAAACAGAGTGTAGCGGAGTGGTTAGAAGGAAGCACCGATTCACATCCCAATATCGTGTCGCAACAAGGTGATCTGTTATTCTAAACCATCCCGCGAGCATATATTGAACTCCTCATAGGAACAATATCTGCGGCTCCTTCTTCATCACCTCAAAAAAAGCGTTATGTGCCGGACGCCAATGATCTGGAAGCCGTCAAACGAATACGACAAAAGGAGGTAGAGTTGAGGGACAGAAATACTGTGCTACGAGGCTCAAAACAAAGCGTCAGATTTCCGTTATTGACACAACTGAATGTTTCTGATGCGTTAATCTCTAGAACTTCTCCTCGGTGCGCAATCTGATCAGTGAAAGGATGAAAAAACTACGTGAAGTTCAAGCTGCAAATGCCGCAGCGTCCGCAAGCGTACCCACGGCTTCACGTCCAGGTATGACCTCGTACTCCCACCAATTTTACACTCTTACAAAGTCTTTTAGAGTCCAGGTCTCCTTCAAAGAAACCCCGTGAGTCTTCATCTGCGGGCATTTCGTTGGTTTTTATTCATCTGATGTAGGTGCTGTACACCCTATTATCGTGATTTCATCTTCTCCCACTGCCCTCATCACCTTGTGGAATGTACGGCAGTTTCTGCAAGATTCAGAATTCGTCGATCCTGTGACCGCAAAGATGCGAGCTGCCGAAGAGAATACTGCTCGAGAGGATGTCGCCATAATCTATCGGAAGCGGACGCATATCGAGCCCGGTGGAAGGGAGGTGGAGACACAAGTAAAATATTTTGTGGTGGACGACATAGAGGCACTCAATAAGTTTGGTTCAGATGCCTGGTACGTCCTGCACGATGACCAGATCTCTACTTACGATTGGAATCACAGGGACCGTGTTATCTGCGTTTTGACTACCGGCCAGGCATGGCAATTCAGGGCTTATAAGTGGAGCGAACCCCGTGAACTTTTCCACCGGGGTAGGATTCTTCCCTGTGCGTAGTTGAAGCTCTACTAAAGTCCCTATAGTGAAAGGTTTTTATGTATCGTGGGCGAATGATGCACCAAATCCTAAGGTGAAGGACTGGAATGTAACAGAGCTCAAGGTTAGATCCATCGACCACCAAGTATTAAAGCTCACAGTTTTGTAGATTGATCCCAACAAGCGCCACCTCGACAAGTCAACCGTGGCACAATTCTGGATGACCTTGGACTCATGGGTTGGAGCAACCAAGCCCAATCTTCTTACATAGGCCATCATAGGGCGATTGCTTTCCGAATAGAAGAGAGCTGGTGGGTATATATACACTACTTTACAGAACTTGTTGCCAATAAAGATGAATGATATGTGGTTAAGTGGAGACTCGTTATGAATCCGTTGGCCTATTCATCTCAACAATATCTCCTAGTTGCGAATTCCGTCTGTTGGCATACTCAAGTTGCCGTCGTAGATTGGCGATGTTTGCCTCCAACTCATTGATGCGCTCCTTCCCTCCTTGTCGCTCGCGTTTTACTCGCTCTTCGGCTGCTTTCAAACGGGCTTCATATTCGCGAACACGAGCTTCCCATTTGGTGTCAGCGGACACTGTCTTCTCGTTCATGGAGTTGATCCGTTCCTCCGTCGCTGCTAATTGGTTCTGGGCATTCGTCAGGCGCCGCTCGGCATTTACAGCCCGTGCAGTGAGTGCTCGAAGCTCAGAGTTATCCGAAGAGGGTTGACGGCGCAGAGAGGATATCTGGGCGGAGAGCTCCGCATTGGTACTCTAAAGAGTTATTAATGACTTATCAGGCTGGATTTCATAGATATAACGAGCCTTTGCTGCCTCCAGTTCTCCTTCTTTGGCGCTGTACTTCCTTCTCCATGTATGTTTGACCTCGGCTAGACTCTTCACACTTGTCTCGAATCTATCCAGTTGCTTCCAACGGAAGTCTAGCTGCTTCTTCACCTCCCTAGCAATGAGACCATCAGATAGATGTACGCTTCCAGACGAGCAACGCACGCTAGTCGCTCCATAAACTTGGCCTCTGCCTCTTTACATCGCTTCTCGAAGTCTCCTTGAATGTTTGTGACTGCCTTCAATCGAGAAATCAAGTTGTCATGAAAGACGGCAAAATTGGTAAACGGCTTCGTCTCCGCTTTCTGGTAACACCTCATTTAGTGTGCTCCCAACTTCACAACACAGGACACACCGTAGTCTTGTCGACGCCTAGGATACGGTCAAGATACTGGTAGACCGTCAGTAACAGTGTATTTCTCTCAGTCAGTTGATCCCTGTACTGATGCTCTAGCGAGACTTGACTGCGCTGGTCCTTGTTTAGTCTTGTCTCCAAGTCAGAAACTTTCGCACGGAGAGTGGAAACCTCCGTTTCAGCGACCTTCAGGTTCGCTTGTACTGTGTCCA
This sequence comes from Serendipita sp. 399, assembly GCA_019627685.1. Classification (NCBI taxonomy): domain Eukaryota; kingdom Fungi; phylum Basidiomycota; class Agaricomycetes; order Sebacinales; family Serendipitaceae; genus Serendipita; species Serendipita sp. 399. Next base: position 9,727 of record WSTO01000088.1, on the reverse strand, counting down.
ATTTCTCGGATAGATTCAGCCTCGCTTGTGTTTGGGCAGCTAACTGGGCAGCAATATCCCGATTCTCGACGTGTAACTTGTCCAGGGCCGCCTCTCGATCACGAGCTCTGGCATCTCTTTCCTCCAGCTCTTTCTTGAGACGGGCGATTTCTTCTTCCCCACGGGCAATATCCCTTCGGTGTCGTTCTAGCTCTAGGTTGAGGGCGAATCTATCGGAAGATACGCTCTCTCCCAGTCGTCTAGACTCGGCGTCCTTCTTTGATAAAACTGCTTGTATCTCCGCAATGTCAGATTCCCGTTGCGAGAGAAGTTCTTTAGCAAGGTCAAGGTCGTGGCGAACGGTCGTTAGAGCTGCCTCTGTCTCGTCCAAGGTTCGCCGTTCGCGCCTAGCACTTTCCTCCCATTCGCGTCGAGCATCTCTAAACTGGACATCCAGTTCATCGAACCTCGCGATTGCAGTATCGCGCTCTTCCTCATAATCTTCTCGAGCCTCTCTCTCCGCATTTATTTCCGCAATCAGATCTTCAGCGTGTTGAGCCAGCTCTTCCTCTCGTTGCCTGTGTTGGACAATCTGCTCTCTGCATGTCTCATAAAGTTCGGTCGCCTCTTGTTGTTGCTCCTTTGCTGTGGCGAGTTTCTGAAACTGTTTTGAGCAAGAACGAAACTATGGAAGGGAATCATTATACCTCTTTGAGCGCAGCGAGAACCATGTCAGTGCGTTCCCGTTCAATATCCGCCTCATCTAAACGGATTCGCACTTCGTCTCTTTCTTGTTCCAAGGCTTCCTCCAGCTTCCACAATTTCTCGGAGAGCTCTGTGATCTGTTGGTTGGCATCGATGATCTCTTCTTCGCGAGCTTCTGCTTGAGATTCGAGGTGTGCCAGCGCAGCTTCAAACTTGGTGTGGAGCTCCGCGGTATTGGCTTCGAGGTCTGCGACTTGCTCGCGAAGCCGAGTCTCTTCTTTCTCTTTCTCGACCATCAAATCTCGCATATCGTCTACTTGCTGTCTCGCCTCAGCCACTTCACCACGCCAGTTCGCCTCAATATCCCTGACAATTGATTCATGCTCGGCAATGATTTCTTCGATCTCCTGAGACTTAGCGCTGATCTCCTCTTCTTTTTGCTGTAGCTCGATATTTGTTGCGGCCAACTTGTCACGTAGGGCGTTAATGGAGTCCTCAAGGTTTTGCCTCTCCTCTTCATCTTCAATCATATTGGCGCGAGATTGCGATCGCTCAAGTGCGGTCATTTGTTGACGCCGCTCCAAGTCTTCGATATGGAGGGTTAGAGCCTCGATTTTATCAGCAAGCTCCTCCTTCTCGTCCTCTCGTATATTTAGCTCGTTGGCGAACTGCTCCAGCCTCTCCTGAAGAACCGCGTTGTCCTCTTCGAGGAGTCGGAGAGCCTCTTCAAGCTTCGCTCTTCGACTCTCACCGCTTTCTGATACAGAGGAACCATTAGGATTCTGGCCCTGCCCTTCACGAAGTCTTTCGATTTCATCTAGATTCTCCTCAATGAGCGCCTTCGCACCCTCGAGCTCGTCTTCCAGTTGCACTAAGCGTTGCTCCAGCTCTTCGTTACGACCGCGAGCTTCTGTAAGAGCCACATCGTCCCTTCCAGAACCCATCTTTCTGCGACGAAGCTCACGGAGCTCACGTGTCAAACTCTCGACCTCTGCCTGTAGTTCTTCCTCCCTCGCACGGTTATCCTGAGTCTTGATTCGAGCAAGCTCTTGTTCCATCTGTAGTAGGAGTTTCTTGTACTTCTTCAGCTCGACTCCTCGAGATTGCACCTCGATCTTGAGGTTGATGTTTTGTTTCAATGCAGCTTCGATATGATCGGGCGCTAGTTGTGCTAAACGTTCTTCAAGAAAATGGACCTTTAGTTTCAATGAGAAGTTCTCCTTTTTGATTTGATCTATGACCTATATAGGTACCCCAAAGCGCGCAAGGTCAAAATAATTAGATAGTGGATATGAAATGACGAGGAAGTACAACCTTCTCCTGCTCCCGAAGGGTCATGTTGACGCCTACTTTGGCCGGTCCAGTCCCTTGTTTACCACGGCCAAGGCGAGGTAAAGCGAGGCTGTCACTTTCCCATTTACGATCACTAGTGGCAGTAACTTCGTCGTCATCTTCAACACTGTCGTCCAAAAAGGCGTTCCTTCCATTTGAAGCCTTTGGTGTTCGCACTTCCTCGTCGGTTCCTCGTCGAACTAGACCCTTCTTTGGTGTCGCATCGGGCTTGTTAGGTACTGCAGATGTAGAGTTTGTCATTGTGGATGAGCTGGTGAGGGAAAGTGGAGGAGGCTGCTTGCTCAATGGTCGTGGTGGGCTTTTGAAGGACTCCTCGAGCGAACCCAGAGAGATCTCAGGCATTGTGCCGCTGGATTCATGGGAGTCTTCAGCGATATCATTGAACTTTAGGCGGTAGGCCATCGCTGGTAGGTTCCAACATGCGACCCCGGTCCCAAACTCCGACCTGACCCTCAATGTCGTCTTCGAGTGGCACTCGTCGTTTGCTAGACCCCCGCCTTAGGATATTAATCGAAAATAATGTCAAAAAGAACCATAGGTCGTTCATCGTACTCGTTGGTGACCGCGGCAGGGACAGGGTGAACTTTTCGTTGTTGGCCACTATCGAGCTTCGCTGAAAAAAGTCTTTGCAACACAGATTCCTGGGCTTTATTACCTCTTATCCCATGCGAGGGACAAACTAAACTCAAAGAGAAGCGTACTTTGGTGTTACAAAAAGGATCTTGGATTCAGTAGGTCAGTATTCCCTTGTGGCACGGTGTCTTGCTCTCTCTGAGGCTCGTGTCCAGCAAAATTTCCTACAAACATGGCCCTCGCTGAAAATCTCTCAGCCACAGGCAGAAGCGCGAACAGAAAGCGAAGCTAAACCAAAAACTAGGAAAGCCAAACGACGATGAATTCGACCTCTTCATAAACTCCGCGGACATAAGATATACGTATGTCAAGCATTTATTGAGTCAAATGGACCTACCTAACATCATACGGTAGTTACTATAAGGAGTCCCATAAAGTCCTTGGGCAGACCTTCGAAATGTGCATTCTACAGGACTTTGAGGCTATCACACCAAATTTACTGGCGCAAACAATAGAGACTGTAGAGGGAGGAGGGCTCATCATCCTCATGTTGAAAACGATGACCTCGTTGAAGCAGCTTTATACTATGACCATGGTGTGTCGCCTAGAGCCGTATGATGAAGTATATTGACCAGTGACAAGGATGTCCACTCGCGATACAGATCATCGACTGGTGGTTCTGTCGTTGCGCGATTCAATGAGAGATTCATACTCTCTCTTGCGTCGTGTGATGATTGTCTGATCCTGGATGATGAGCTCAACGTCCTGCCAATCTCTAAGGGCAAGGATATAATGCCTATAGACGAAGAGGAGGTCGAGAGGGCGGGTAAAAGGAAGGCAGAGAAGGAGCTCGAGGAGCTAAAGGAGAGGGTTCAAGACGATAAACTGACCAGAGATCTCGTCAAACTCACTCGCACTGTGGATCAGGTATTCAAGGCCTCTCCTGATTATTGATCTTTGACTCTTTGAGTAGGCCGAGGCACTCCTAACATTTGTCTCCATATTGCAAGAAAAAACACTGTCGTCCACGGTGTCGCTTACAGCGGCTCGTGGTAGGGGCAAGTCGGCCGCTCTCGGTCTTGCTGTGTCGTCGGCCATTGTCCATGGGTATTCTAATATCTTCATCACATCTCCGTCACCAGAAAACCTGAAGACATTCTGGGCATTTGTTGGTGATGGGCTCAAGGCGCTTGGATATGTTATAAACGTTGACTATGATGCAATGGAAAGCACTAGTCCTGACGTCGGAAAGGGAGTCATCGTACGGGTAAATGTGTGGAAAACACACAGACAGACAATACAGGTACAATTTATTCCTCACCTTGGAAGGAATTTACTGACGTGTCCTAGTGGATTCAACCTCAAGACGCACATGTATTAGGTCAGGCAGAGCTTGTCATCATTGATGAGGCAGCAGCGATTCCACTCCCCCTAGTCAGAAACCTTATGGGGCCCTATCTTGTATTTATGGCCTCCACAATCAATGGTTACGAGGGCACCGGTCGCTCGTTGTCCCTGAAGTTGCTCCAGCAACTCCGAGAAAGCACAAGACCATCTCTTGCGAAGGCTCCTGCTGCTGATGAATCCGCAGCGCTCACATCACTCTCCGGAACGCACAACACAAAAAAATCGGGATCTGCGCTTGCCAGCATGAATACCAAATCTCGTTCACTGAAGGAAATTCAATTGCATGTTCCAATACGGTACAGCGCTGGGGACAAGGTGGAGCGGTGGCTGAATGGGATATTATGCCTTGACGCTTCCACTCTTCCTCGATCCACCATATTCTCGGGTTCGCCAAAGGAATGCCAACTATTCTCGGTCAGCAGGGACACGCTGTTCTCATTCCACTCGGCTTCGGAATTGTTCTTACAGCGAATGATTGCTCTCTATGTGGCATCACACTATAAGAATCAACCCAATGATTTGCAGCTGATGAGCGATGCACCTCAACACCGACTGTTTGTGCTCCTCCCACCAATCGCAGACGACGAGACGGTCCTTCCAGATCCAATCGCAGTCATTCAAGTGGTTCTGGAGGGTCAAATATCAAAGGAAGCAATTCTGGATAGTCTTAGTCGTGGCCTTCGCGCAGGGGGGGATATGATCCCGTGGCTAGTCTCGCAACAGGTCAGTTTCTTAAGCAATACACCCGATTACTCTTACTAATGACGCATTCCAGTTCCAGGAAAACAAGTTTGCGCAGCTCTCTGGGGCACGGGTCGTTCGAATCGCGGTCCACCCCGACTACACAAGAGTATGTATTGTTAATGATTCTTCAGATGCCTAGTGACACTGATTTATCTGCAGATGGGCTTTGGTTCACGTGCTTTAGAAGCATTGAATGCATTCTACAGCGGCGAGTATATGAACCTGGACGAAGCTCAGAAAGTGTCGAAGTCCATTTCTTTCGAGAGGGCTGCCAAAGTTGGCAAAGACGCGAATCTACTGGAAGAAACCATTGGAGTCCGTGACGCGACAAGCATGCCTCCTCTCCTACAACGGCTGAGCGAGATCCCTCCTCCGACTCTGGATTATCTGGGAGTCGCCTATGGGCTTACTGCGCAGCTGCTTAAGTTTTGGAAACGAGCAGGGTACATACCACTCTACATCAGGCAGACGCCCAGCGACTTAACTGGAGAGTTCACATGTGTCATGATCCGTGGTGTCGGATACGGAGAGGGACCAGGTAAGTCACCACATATTGACTGGTTAACGGAATTCGCCAAGGGTGAGTTTCTCTCTTTTTTTGGCGTCCATCTCCTGTTGTATACTAAAAATCAACACCCAAAAGACTTTCGATCCCGGTTTTTGTCCCTCCTTTCGTTTCGCTTCCGAGAATTTGGTAGCATCCTGAGTCTTCAAGTTCTCGAGGCGATTAGCGGTGCCACCCACGACTCAGAAGGGCAAGGTACACCCCATTATCCACCTACAAGTCAATGGATCTTTGATCATTTTGATAGAGCTCGATGCACAGGAATTGTCAATGATGATATCAGCGTTTGATATCAAGAGACTGGAGTCATACACGAACAATATGCTGGATTATCACGTCGTTTTGGATTTATTGCCCACTCTTGCATCGCTATACTTTAAGCGAAGGCTTGTTGCGCCAAAACCTGACACAGAAGGAACTGCCGAGGAATCGACAAAGGAAAGGACAGTAAAACTGTCGGCTATACAAAGCGCGACGCTGCTTGCAATTGGTCTTCAGCGCAAGGCGATAGAGGATGTGGGTGAGGAGTTGGGATTAGAACCCAATCAAGTCTTGGCACAGTTTATAAAGATCACCAAGAAGATTAGTACCGTGCTTCAAATGGTTCAACGGGCATCTGTCATGCGTGATATGCCAAAGATTGCAAAGCTATCGATGGACGATCCAGCTTTGCAAGCTGGGGAGGCTCTTGCAAGGATGGATGAAGAGCTTGAAGAGGCGGCAGAGGAGGTGAGGAAAGAGTTGAGAGCACAGAATGCCGATGAAGTCATGGAAGATGCAAACGTCGATTCGGAGAAGAAGGCGCGTCAATGGGAGTTTATCAACTCGTTGGATCTTAGCCAGTGAGTAAGCCCGACGTCTCTTGAGAATACTTCGAGGCCATCCACTCACTTTTATTTTTTCAAGATATGCCATCAGTGATTCGGTCGACCTGTCTTCGGCACGCGCTCAAATATCCAAGCTCGTCAAAGAGAAGACTGGGATAAATGGGACAACAACTACTTCTTCCATTTTCAGTGTGAAGAGTACTGTCACTCCGGTCAAGCGGAAGGCTGAAGCAGTGGACGGAGAGGCGGCCGAGAAGGCCAAAAAGACGCGAAGAGGTGGCGGTAAAAAGGCTAAAAAGTAAATTCCTTCTTTCTACTGGAAGGAATGATTCTATTCTTCGGTGTATTTCCGATCTTGAAAATCTCGGATTACACAGGTGGCTGAGCCTTTTTGTGAACCGATACCGCTTAGGGTGAACTTCGTCTATGGCAGCTTTGTCCCTAATACCAGGTCTATCGTTTCGAATAAAATCTGGGAGTCGAATATCTCCTTTACCATGCAGCGGCCAGCTCTTGCTGGTCAGCGATCATGTCGATGCTCCAGGAAGCTTTGTGTTCGCAAAGGCCCTATCAATGGTTCTAAAGCAAAATCGAACGACCGATTCTCTAGCTATTAAAAGGTGTGTTTTCGTAACGCTGACCCAAGACGTGGAACATTGGAAGGCCATATTGGGAAAGATGGTGAGTAGACGGCTGGTTGGGGAGACATATTTTCCCGATCGAGGTATCTAATTCAGTTTTAGAATGTCAATTGTTCAAAAGTCATCGCGGAAGGCAATCTGGTCTTTGTCGACTTGCTCTCCAAGTGGCAAGTGGCAAAGCAAGGGTCCGGGGAAGACATCCTCGAAGAGATATTGGAAAGTTTGATAAGCGTAACGGGTAGAATACCACTGGAGGAGACTCTGATCTTGATTGACGACCTGGCCCATCTGTCTTGGATTGGGGTGGACGAGGTTAATCTCTTGCGGTTTGTACGGACATTGCGATCAACATTATGCGAGGTGAGTCAAATGTTCTTCCTGTTTTCGATTCCTTCTTATCATCGGCTACCTAGTCTGCTTTGCTTGTTGGGTGCCATACACTTGCCGTCGAACCCCCAACGGGCGGCACGCATCGTTATCTTCTAGAAACATGCACTGCCCATGTAGAGTGTCGACCGCTGAGTAGCGGTCGCAGTGGCGTCGTCTCTGGAGAGGTGATTACTTTTGTTTCTTGACCGTGTTGCTCATGATTGCACGAGATGCTGACATCCTTCATTGATAGCTCCTCGTTTGCCGTGGACCGGAAGCATGGCCGGAAGATATCACTGTCCCAGCACAGAACACACTTCACTATCGGTGTACAGATGCTGGTGCAATCCTCTTTGAAAAGGGGTCATCGGTTGCTCTTACTTGAATGACCCATTGGCTTCTTCCATCTCGTCATTGGGCGCTTCCCATCACCGAATCCATGGCGCAATAGCGTACTAATCTTGTGCTATCTCATCTCCATCCAATCGAGAAACGCTTGAGTGCTCAATCCTGAGATATTTTATTGGCTACCTCTCAGGAGATTACGAGAGCTCGTTCACAGCTTCACCAGTGAGAAGTTGGTGCACCATGTGGACACCTTTCTGTTGGGTAAACAAATAAATCAACAATCTAGGAGTTGTTGGAGAGATTAGAGATAGAAGCATCATATAAACAGCCGACGCTGCCTTCGATGCCTTCGATAAAATTACCCCGTTATCGACTCCAACCCAGCCATCCTTCTCTAACTCTAGCCACCTTGTGGTGCTACTCAGCAGCAGCAGCAGCTCGAATATGTCGGAAAAGGAAAAGAACAACGACAATCACTCCGATGACGAAGGAAAGGGTCCACTCACCCATGTCGAGGATGCGCATACAGTGAACCTAATCCCCGAAGGTGCAATCGATCCAGTCTACCAAGCCAAAGCGAACGTTCTCAACGATGCGATCCAGGCCATTGGAATGGGCAAGTACCAGGTGAGCAATCGATGCGTTCGGAACACAGTCTTTCTAATGAGTAAACGCGCTAGTGGCACCTTTTCATTGTCACCGGAATGGGATGGTTCGCCGACAATTTGTGGCCCGTGGTCACTGGCATCATTCTCCCCCCAGTCCTCACCGAGTTCAGAGGGTCGCAAGGTCCCTATCTCAAACTCGCTCAGAACCTTGGTCTCCTCGTTGGCGCATTCTTCTGGGGATTGGGCTCCGACGTATGGGGTCGGCGTGTCAGCTTCAACATCACCTTGCTCATCGTCGGGGTGTTTGCCATCGCTGCTGGTGGGGCCAACAATTTCACAACGCTCTCAGCTATGGCCGCGTATGTCTATCCTTTCTTCTTATTTATTTTCTTTTCTGACAAGAGAAATAATGATAGAGTTTGGTCCATCGGTGTCGGCGGGAATCTCCCCGTGGACTCTGCCATCTTCCTCGAGGCTTGTCCAGCTACCCACCAGTATCTTCTCACCGTGCTCTCCATTTGGTGGGCGTTTGGTCAACTGATTGGAGCCCTGATCGCTTGGCCTCTCATCGCCAATTTCTCTTGCCCGACGACGTCCACCTCCTGTGCCAGAAGGGACAACATGGGCTGGCGATATTTCGTCTTCACGATGGGTGGACTCATGATTCTCCTCTGGGGCATTCGGTTCTTCGTCTTCAAGCTCAAAGAGTCCCCAAAGTATCTCATGGGCCGAGGGAGAGACGAAAAGGCGGTGGAGAACGTCCATCGGATTGCAAAATACAATGGGAAGACGTCGAATCTCACCGTAGAAGATCTGAATAGGGCTGCAGAAAAGGCTGGAGCTCGGGATATCGTCACGGGAGAACCTGGATTGGACACCAGTGCGAAAGCGGCGGTTCTGAGGACGGTGGAAAAGTTTAGCTTTGACCATGTCAGGTCGTTGTTTGCTACCGGAAAACTTGCCTATTCTTCGAGTCTACTCATCATCATCTGGGGTATGTACCACGCTCTCTTCTCCAATCAACCAATGACTAATGATAATCGCTCTATTATCATTTCTCAGCTCTCATCGGTCTTGCTTTCCCGTACGTGTTTCATTCCACTCGTTGATAGACATCGGGGACACTAACCGCCCATCAGGCTCTACAACGCGTTCATCACCGTCTTCTTCACTCTTCGAGGGACGGACTTTGGTGATGGTTCCATAGACCGAACATAGTGAGTACCTCGAGACTCGCATCAGATATCCAGGCTACTATAACTCACAACCACTGTTCACAGTCGTGATCTTGTCATTTTATCGGTCATCGGTGTACCCGGTGCGATCATCGGAGGACTCTTAGTGGAATTGCCCTATCTCGGTCGAAAGGGTACACTCTCCCTTGCGACAGGTTGGCTCCCTTCCACTTATACAACCCACCCACTGACCTTTTTCTCAATCTACGTCTTTTTTAGTGTCCACTGGGGTATTCCTCTTCATATCGACAACGGCACGCAACTCAAACTCCCTGTTGGGATGGAACTGCGCATACTCGTTCACGTCCAACGTCATGTATGGCGTTTTGTACGCAATGACTGTGAGTTTTCCCCTTTCGTCCAGTTTTCCGTG
>WSTO01000087.1:19748-30643 GCA_019627685.1 Serendipita sp. 399 | reverse complement strand
CCATCTGCGTTGTTGAGGTGGAAGAGCGCAAGTAGAAAGTCGCCTCCGTGATCGACTCCAAGCCGGCTCGATTGAATTTCTTCTTCGGCATTTTTCTATGAAAATAGGTGAGGACGCGATTGGAGCCGTGAAGGTAGAACTCACCAATCTAGTCAAGTATTTTATCATATCATGCAGATAGGAAGACGTTGTGTATGAGTCGAAATGAATCCAGAATCGGAGCCTCAGCTGCCACAGACTCGGAAATTTGCTGGCAATGAATGGTGGGTGTCTAAAGCAGACCCTGCTAACGCTCCTCCACGTGCGGTCATTTAGGGAACTTTTCGCTTCGAGTATCTTTGGAGTCCACTCTTCACTCCATTGGATCCCGAGTGTTGCATAGGCGATCAGTCGGAGAACCGGATTCGACAGGTCTTGCAATGCCGATGATCCATATTTATCATTGAGATACTCCAAGTCAAATGAGACATCGCATCGCCTTAAATCTTCGCAGAGGATCGTGACCATCCAGTCTTCCATAACCCTCTTCGACCTTGATCGTTTCTGACCTTCGGTACTAGCAAGAATCCGGTTGAACACGATTAGGGCTGAATATAGCATCTCTTCCGAGCGTGTCCATCGGGAGAGATCGGCTAATCCCATCTGCTTGAGCTCCGTCTCTTCTTCATTTGTCAACTTGTTCTCGATGAGCAGTATACTCCGAGAACTCCACGTCTTGAAGCCTCCTAAGTATTCCAAAATTGTCTCCATCAACGGGTGCTCGCTTAGTCGATCCACCCAATCGATAGTTCGAAGTCGCCGTACAAGTGGGTTTGACGGACAGCTGATTTTGCCGCCATCAAATTGTACGGTTGGGTCCCACGGTAGACACCCGGTAGAGACGAGGAACATTGTAGCCTCTAGTCCCTTTTCTACGTTCTCCCCACGGAGTCCACCCAAAAATCGATGCAAGATGCGTTGACGCGCCTTTGGCTCGCGGTCCGTTGCTTCTCGGTCCACTAATTTGCCCTCGTCGGTTTGGCAGCGATTCGCCTCCTCACTGAGAAATTCGTACCAGGTCTCCAGTATAATCTTGGGACTCGACAGGACCTTGCTGATCGCCTCCCACAGACCGAATTCTTTGGAAAATCGCTCCTTCCTCGATTCCTCAGACGTGTCCGAGGAAAGCAATCCCGTCCAAACGTGTAGGAGACGAATGGGGAAAATGGGGTTGGAGCTATCGATATGTACGTCTGCACTGCCAGAGATGCTATCGAGCGTCCACCTCAGGTGCCCCTGACTCATGCAATGTGATTGACGAGCGAATTCAGCGTATTCGTCCTCGCTGACACCGCGGGTTTCTACAAAGGACTGGTAGACAGCGCCTAGCGCATGAAATATTTCCCTCCATGGCACCTCCGTTTGAATCACTGAGACCAGAGTATCAGCTGACTCGTTGATAGTCAAAGAAAGCTCATTGACGAGCACGAGTAGTCTCTTGTAGACATCTGGCGAGACAGCGACGTGCTTGGACAGCCAGATCAGCGAGTTTGCCATCAATTTCTCGTCTAGCCGTCGAATATACATCCTGTCACGTGAACTCAGTGATGGCTGAGCAAAGCAACACCGGAGACGACCCATCGCTGACTTTCCTTCCGATTCCTTACGGAAGCGGGAGTGCATCGTTGCAATTAGATGGAACATTATATAGGTCTAACTAGCCAGCGGTGTCCGATATGGACAGGTTGGACAGAAGATGGCCAAGGCTGTCGTGAGGATATAGAACAGCGCAGCCAGTGCCCCGCAAAAGGAGACGACGCCGAAGACGAAATGATTCACGTCCCACATCCACACGATCAGCCCAACAAAGAAAAGTAGGACGGAGATGTGAAGAGCAATTGGCAGAGCACCGATGATCTTGTTCATCCCCCATTGTTGCGCTCCTTGATATCGGAAATGACGCCGTTTCATTCGCTCTTCGGGCGTTGACCCGACGCGTTTGGTCACCGCCCCGTAATCGGTCACCCATTGCATAGCGAGGACGGCTGCAAGCGCGGTAGCGATGCTCAAGCAAAGACTGGCAAAAAGAAAGCAATTGACGACAATAGACTGAGTCGAGGGTCGGAATGGTGGGGGGATATATGGTTGGTGAGTGCCGTTTGCGAGGTTGCTCATCAGGAAAACAACGGCGTCGACGAGAGCGTCAGTTTTGTCCGGTTTCAGAAGTGCCTTGCTATCCACAGTGAGAGTGATCAGGACAGCCGAGAAGATTGCTGCCTGTTCGGTGCTATCAGTCCGCGAACCATTTTGACAGTTCGGAATGACGTACAAAGGTGAGGAGCATTTGAAGACTCGAAGTCCAGTCTTCTACCGCTTCGTTATCGACGGTGGATGCTTCGTTGCAATACATTTCTGCCACCGTGTTCTCATCGGGAAATGGACGATCGACCGGCGCTGGTTGGGGAATGTCATCTTCGAATCGTTCTCGGCATGCACGTCGGACTTACTTGGTTGAGCCTCTCTTATGAGCATCATTGGGAGTATAATCTTTGTCGTTGGGTCGAGATAGCGGTAGTGGAGAGGTTTAATAGACGGACCGGTGGACCTGTACCTCGCTGCCACTTCCTGAACCGAGGCACTGTCCTAGAACGGAGTCATATTCATTTCAAACAGTATGCTGGTATGTGCGTGCCTTCGTAAGCAGTGAAACTGGCCGACCTTCCCCGCTCATCGCCTTTCTATATTTGTTGTCGCTCCCGACATCCCAGAAGCATTAGCCCTGTTAATTTCGAGAATATTTTCGCTCTTTCTGCATTCAACTGAGATCATTCATATACTACAAGCAAATCTGTGCATACCACACTATGTGAGTTTCTCTCTCCTCAATCAATCGGATTATGGCGAGAATCAGTCGCCCAGGAACGCCGGCGAGAGCGGTCCCAAGCAAAGGACAGCAAATAATGAGCCATTGAAGAGAATGGACTCGAGTGGATGACTGGAATGTAGGGGTAGTATAAAGTCGGTGCCCGGTTGCAAGGTTGCTCATCAGGACTGAGACTGCCGTGCGCTGTGTTGTGCTGAGTATTCGTAAATATCGAAGGAATTGCAAAGTTGAGTGTCATCTCGAGACTCTACGTCCAGTCCTCTACCGCATCATGGTGAGAATATGCCCGCAGTGCGTTTCGGCCACGGTGTTCTCGACAGAAAATGGAGGATCTTTTACCATTGCTTTGAAAATCACTATCCTCCACTGGACGTGCGGTGAATAACATCTCATGTACCAGAACTACTTGCTTGGTGGCTTTTAGTGATGATTGGAGATGTCAAGTGGCTCGTTCGGTTCAAAGGGAGGACACAGACGCGAACAAATAGATGATCAACAACTCGCCTCCGACCACCACCACCAGCAGAAAGCAAAGCCATGTTGAGCAGTGCAATAAAAACTCGAATCATCCCTGAAGTTGCTCCAGTGACTTGTTTGCCGCTTTCAGACCGGTCACCTTCAGTTCGACGCAAGTTGACCATCCTCGTAGAGGCAGAAGACACCGTATCCTTCTGTGAGCTTCCTTTCCGATGTGTCATATCCTATGGGAATCATTCGTGATCACCGGTTTGCCAAACTTGCAATGATTCCGTTCTCTAAACATGCTGAGACCCGGAAGGTTGAGCTTCGCGATTGAGAATCTGGTACGCATGATACCCTGAGAGTGCTATACAAGTGCTCCTGACTGTATGCCATCCCGTTTCAGGGTTAAGCATGATTGCCGACGTGCTAGTCGCCACGCCCCGTCTTCTGGAACGAATCTGGCATAAGAAATGTCATGGATCCTATTATTAAGACCGCGAGGTTGATGATCTCTAAAGACGTATCATACTGATAAGGGAAAGACGACGGGCGGAGCGCAGCATCACCCAGTCGGACAATGCCTTGGCCATCACGCGACAATCTCGACCAAGAATCAGGTGTGTTTCCTTCATAAATAGGAGCGATTTGCGTCTAAATTGGCGGATGGTATTCCCAGCAAACTCAAGGAAACGCAAATTCGCATCGCATCTCGTTGCCGGGAGCACGGGATAACGCGAGTTTGCAACCAATGAACAGTCATAAATACTTCTTTTATGATTGCTGAAGACTCCGGCTTGCTCTGAAGTCGACCCGACTCAAATTTAAGGTTTTTGGATCGAGGCTACACCGCTATCACTGCATCTTGTGTACAGTCAGTGTATTCGCACAAACCGGCCATTCACTCCCAAAGATCAAAAACCACCAGGTGCGAGTCGTGGGAATAAGTTTTCGCATAAATCTTACTGATTAACCGCAAAGACGAGCTAAGCGGCAGGAGCGGAGTAAATAAGGACGTGGGTTGTCGCGGTCAATTGCTGAACCTCCGACATAGTCAACAACGCTTCGGGGACTCTCAGAGCCAATTCAGACAGGTAGACAACAGTTTAGGCCAGGAAGACGGGAATTGAAGAGGGGAAGGAATCCACCAGCCATGTGCATACACAACAGCCTACAGCCCCATATTGTCCATATAAACCCTTGACGATGACTGCCCAAAACCCAAGTCGCCCTAAATCCCCTTCTCGCAATTCCTCCTTTCACCCAAATGAAGCTCTCGGCACTCACATTCCTTTTCCTTGTCGCTGGAGGTATCACAGCCATCCCAGTCGAAGACACCTCCGACGCACTTGGCATCGAGACAGAGAGTGGTCTCGACGAGGTCACCACTTTTGATGCAGATGCTGGAGACGTCCCTACGCTCAGTGCTGAGGATATATATACTCCTGATCCCACAGATGGGACGTTAGTGATCCCCTACCAGAACGACACACGGTAAGCCATTCCTGGAGCCATCTGGTTTTGTGATGCTTAATGCTTGTACAGCGCTTGTGGATCTACCCTCATCCAGAGCCAGATTGCGACGATAGAAACTCAGTTCTCGGCCGCGCTGAATACCTTCAATGCCCAGACAGCGGATGTCGTTGCTGCTGCCGCCATCTCGCGCTCTTCTATTCCAGTTGGTACGTCCGAGAGTATTCCTGTTTACATCCTCTCTAATGGTCTCCTAGTTTGGCATGTGATCTACACCACCAAAACTGTCGCCGGGGGGTACATCTCCGACTCTGCTGTCAAGAAATGTCAGTTTTTCACTACTTGGAAATCGTATTCACTAATATCTACGCAGCCATCTCTGCCATGAACACTCACTATAAGGGTAGCGGGTTCGGCTTCAAGCTCAAGCAGATCAAACGCAAGAAGAACACCAATTGGTTCAAGAAGATGAAGGGCAAATCCACCGACTCGTATATGCTTGCTATGAAGAACGCCTTGCATACCGGAGGCGCTGGTACCCTCAACGTCTATACGGTCGATTTTGCAGACGACACGCTGGGCTGGGGTAAGTAATATTTTTGTCGAAATATACCGTTTTATCTGATGCCACCGTTTCCACTCAACGCTATAGCCGCGTTTCCTTGGGAATATTTTGGGTTTCCGAAGCGGGATGGTGTCGTGATTCAATACAACAGCTATCCTGGAGGGAGTAAGTCGTCATTTTGATTCGAGTTTTATCTTGTTCACCCCTTCTTGTAGCCTTGAAGAATTACAACCAAGGAAAGACATTAACCCATGAGGTCGGTCACTGGGTACGTACAGTAGTGATAAATAAATATATTTCAACGACTTATTCCATCTCCTATTTATAACAGCTTGGTGTCTATCACCCCTTCCAAGGGGAAGATTGCAATGGCTTGGGAGACTACGTTGTCGACACTCCTCAACAACTCACACTAACCCTTGGTTGTCCAAGTTCAAAGAACACCTGCCCTCAGGGTGGGAATGACAACATTCATGTAGGCATCTCATGAGACTCGTTGAACTGAAAGGATAAACGTTATAACAGAACTACATGGACTATTCTTATGACAAGTGTATGACCGGATTCACCCAAGGACAAATGACGCGTGCTAGACAAATGTACGTGCGCCATCCAACCGTTTCTCTATTTGTTCGGCCAGGACAATCTCACTAACCCTATCACAGGAGCGACGCATACCGCTTCTAAGTCCTCAAACGAGGGTCAGGAATCGATTATAATACCCCTTACTTCCTTGTTTTCTCCTTTTCCAGAGTCAAAATCATTTATTTCTAGGGCCATAGAATACACATGTTGTGGTTTCTAGTTGAAAATATCAGTAGCATAACGTTCCTTCTGCAGACGCTTGAATTCCTCTATCGCTTCCTCATGTGAGCCGCATCCCTCTTCTAAGATCTGAACACAGGCTTCCCTTACGCCGGAAGCGAGGCCACTTCCACCACAGGTGAAAAACTGAGGCAATTAGATGAGAATGCGGCGAATGATTTGAATAAGGGACGATGCAGCGTACCTTGGCCTTCTTTTGGTACATAGTCCTCACATCGTCTGCATCACGTAGCACACGATGTTGAACATAACGACATCCTTCACTCATCTCAGGTTTCTGAGAGAATGTGGGTCGTACATCCACCACTCCCAGCTCGACCCAACGCGCGAGTTCGCTCTTCGCATAGAGATAGTCCTTCTCAGGGTCCCTACATCCAAAGAAGAGAAGAATCTCGCCCACGTCCTTCCTACCCGCCGCTTTCTGCATTGCGCGTTCTTGAATGAATCCGCGCATAGGGGCAAGCCCCGCGCCAGCGCAGAAAAGAACGATAGGAGTGTGAACGTCTGCTGGGAGAGAAAACACCGTCGCAGACTGCCTGACCATGACTTGCACCAGGTCTCCTGGTTTCAGATCGGCAAGGAAGTTGGAGGCCACTCCAAGGAAACGCTCCTCTGTCGGTCGAGATAGAGACGGTGAATTGAGGATAGAGATAGTCAGCGTCACATGTGACGGATTCCACAATGGTGACGAAGAGATAGAGTATTGACGGATTCTCATGGCGGGAAGCATCGTTAGGAAAGTTGACAGTGAGACGGGGAGCGCCGGATACGTGCAGAGAAGGTCAAGAACGCTGATGCGATACTTGACGATAGAATCGTTGTAGTCAGCCACCATAGCTCGCAGTGTTTCTTGGAGCTCTCCCGTAGCTTGTTCGATGAGCGTCTCCAGATTCCTTTTCGAGGCTGGTTGTGCTAGCTCAATGTAACCACTTAGAATCTGCCACAAGCTGACTGGTTGACCTGTAGGAAGAGTAGTCGCACCCTTGGTGTTGATGATGATGGTCGCCTGGATCGTATGTAGGTTATGGTCAACAGTATTCAATATGAAACTACGAACTAACCTCTTCGGATAGATTGAAATGCTTGAGCACACGCCTCACGGAAGCTGGCGGGTTTGTTGGTAGAACTGCGAGATAATCGCCAGCGGAGTAGGTCATGTTCTCAGGAAGTCGAATCTCTGTCACAGAAGGTTAGCCAGCTACGTTTGGTGCGTAGGAGAGAACTGACCAATGTGTCGCTTCTCTTCGATTGCACCAGTGGTCAACACATAGTTCTCCACGACTTTCCCCAGCCCGGCATTTGGTTGACGGAGCGAAGTCGCACGCTCGGTGCCATTTCCGAGCACTTGAATATCCAGGTTCTCCTCGGCCTTCGCATCCACCAACGGCTTGACATTATACACCTAAAAAAATACATCAGAAATCCAATCACCAGCATAAGTATGGGCGATCAAAACCTCACCTCTCCGAGCACCTCCCAAAGGTTTGCCTCCCAAGCATCGAAAGCGTCAAAGAATTCCGAGCCAGCTGCATCCCCTTCACCACGCTCTAACAACCGCTTCGCACCGAGTTTCTCCATAGTCTCATCAATGAGGCGAGGAATGCGTTGATACGTCAAAACCCAGTCCTTGTTACCGCAACCAAACACGGCATAAGTCACGCCCTCGAGTTTCGATCCGGAGAGGTTCGTCAAATCCTCTACAAACCGGCCAGCATTATCCGCTGGTTGTCCCTCAAATGAGGCGGTGATGATTATGGTCGGGGAGGTCGTAGAAAGATGACCCGATGCAGCGTCCAATGTGGAAATCCTCGCAGAAAATCCCTTGACCAACGCAGAGGATGCAATCCGTTGCGCAAATGCTTCGGACGAGCCTGTGTTGCTACCATATAGGATATTCACCTTAATTCTCCCATCGTCCTCCTCCTTTGAAGCATCCGTTACGGACTGAATAGTCTTGGGTACTGGTAACTTTTGTTGAATTTGCTTGCCGATCACCAGGGGCGCCACATTCGCCCGTGGAATGGCGCGGATGTAAAACTCGTCAGGTTTGATGGTCAATGTCTGTTTGATCTTGAGGGTATAAGAAGGGTCCGCCATGACGAGATCGAATCGTTGGAAAATCGTGGCAAGTGCGATTGTGGCCTCTTGCCACGCGAAAGCACGACCCTTCCAGAGCGTCAACCAAGGGAGAAAAGGAGGGTGCTGAAAATAGGGTTACTCACGATGCATGCTCGCGCACCGTTGCCAAAAGGAATCCATGCTTTGGGCTATAATCGCATCTATCTAAGCGACATCCGGAGGTGAGAAAGGCAGACTAGACTCACGGGTAGTGCTTCAAATTTCCCGTCAAGCATCCTCTCTGGCCTGAACAACTCAGCCTATAAACATTTCATCAGCGCACAGGCAAAATCCTTTCATGACAGGGAACATACATCTTCACCGTATACAGCCGGGTCCCGATGAATAGATTCGACGTGCAATAAAGCAAATGTGCCCTTGCGGACGAGATATTGGTTGAGCAACGCCGTATCTTTGATCGGCTCAACAGCAAAAATTGGAACCGTGGAGTGTAACCGGAGTCCCTCCCGCATAACGGCCGTTACGTAGGGGAGTTTATTCAAATGTTCTGGCCGAATGGGTTCACCCTTGAGGACAGTATCGATCTCGTTTCGCACTTTTGCGTATGCTGACGGGTTCTTCAACAGTTCATAGGTGATAAAGGAGAGCATTCCACTATTCACGATTGAGAAAAATGGTGAGTATCAGTAGTATGTGTCAATATTTCTCAACGTACGACGTGGTTTCATGTCCAGCGATCAAGAATGTGAGCAACTATGAATAGGATTCATATGTTCAGCGATATGACAATGGACCACAGTGGATCACATACCTGCCATCTGATGTTTTCCTCTGATAGCGATGTTCCAGTCTTGGGATCTTTGCCACTAAGCATCAAATCCAGGAGGTCTCCCCGATGTATCCCGGTTTTACGACGATCGGAGATGACTGAAATGAATCTTAGGGATTTCTCTCTGCGCTCTCGTACTACGAACATACCTTTGGTGACTATCTCGTTCATGGCTTCCCTATCAGCGTCCCACTGGGCGGTGCTGGTTATTGCTTTGATTGGGCCGGGTAGTCGGGTACGCCTCTGGGCCTCCAAAAGGTAATTACCCATGGAGATTATAAAGGGTTGGATGAAATCCTAAACAATAAACAGTAAAGAAGGTGTACAGGGACTTGCTTAGTACACTTACACTATAGAAGCTATTCACTCGATATCCCATTGTACAGAGCGCAACCGTATCGAAAGCAAGACGAGTATAATCCTCCGACGGGTTGATGAGATATTCTTCTCCATATCTACGGAGAGAACGAGCCAAAGGGTGAGCAGTCATTACACTAGACCCGCAGCTCTCACCTCTCCCATTTAAGTACCAACTGCGAGGCGACATCCATCATATCACCGAACATACCCTTGATGTTTGCAGGAGAAAAGGCTGGGACGAGAATGCGGTCTAGAAGATTTGGATCAGTCATTCCACGACCATACTCAAGGGTTCGCACATACGGGCGACAGCCCAGTTTTCCTCGCCGTGAAAGGCAGTAAATAGCGCATCACCGACCAGTGAACGGAGTTCAAGAAGTGCGGGGGAGATGGTTTTATGAAACCGCGACTCGTCTAGTGTTTCCATGACTAGGCGATGACTGTTGATATTGACCAGTTGGACACCTGAGAATGAAGTAACTCTTATTAGCAACAGCAAAAGAGAGCAAGGCGATGATGAGGAGTACATACCAGGGAATTGTAGCGAGTAGATCTCTCCATATTGTCTGGCCAATAGTCTAAAACTTGCGGCCGGAAGGATGCGGTCAATTTGAAGGATGTTTCCAATTAATGCTGTCGGTATATTATCAGAGACCACAGGGGACCGGGTGGGTTGAAGTTCACCATACGTAGGGTAGGTGGTTGTGGAATTGGTGTATATGATTGTTCGTGCTCCACATCAGTGCTGTGCCAATGAGCTTCACAAAGGATGAGTAAATAGCAGAGTTTTTTCCGAGTGATTTTGAGAAACGTACGCTGGCCGTAGATAAATCGCGATACCACAGAGGAAAGGGTCATTTGGGGGTTGGGCAACAGACAGAACGACGAAGATATAAACCGGTCGAGTTCTGAGGGTTTATAACCGGCTGCAGAAACCAAGGCGCAGTGCTTGCGGCCGGGCCCCTCATGGGGTTAGAGACTTCTTGGCCGAGATGTCTACTGGTCGACTTCGTGGAGGCCGAATGAACACGTCACGCGCAGACGTATCCCCCCTTTATTAAGAAAGAATCAACGTTGCAAGACGATGGTGTCTCCGCATGCTAGCCAGCAAGGCGGCAACACGACCGGAAGCCGAAGCAAGTGTCGCTGCTTGAATGCGCCGAAGAGGTGTAGGAAGGAAAATAGCAGCGTGCTGCAGCCTTGTGTCCAGTAGATTAACCAAGGTCACGATCTGATTTCTCTACTGAAAACGCCGATAACCGAACATACATCGGCGACCCGATTCGGAGGTTTGAATCGGGCGGACGTTTTGAGATGACTGTATACCCCATATATACCAGGAAGATGGGAAACACCAGCGAGTTATCTCCGCTTGTGATGACAGGGTTTTCTGGGAACGGGCAATGTGGCAGGAATCCTCAGAATGCAGTGCTCCGAGACTC
>WSTO01000086.1:0-31276 GCA_019627685.1 Serendipita sp. 399 | reverse complement strand
TCGCTCCTTGACGAGCATTCTGCCTCGAGTTTCTGGTTGGATTCGGAGAGTCATGATGATGACGAGGAAGTGGAGGAAGAGAATGAGAAGGGAGGGTATACTTTGGATGGGAACTGGGCCACCATTCGGATGAACGCCACTTTGCTCAACAACACCACCACTACCGAGTCTGCCACGACCTCGTTTGAATATAGTTCGGAGGATGCGGATGCGGATGATGGAGATGACGACGAGACGAGCAGGCGACACCGACGAAAGAGGATTGCGCCGACGATGCAGACGCCGTATTTGCGCGTTGGGCATTTGATCCGCATCTCTGCGTACTTCTCGTTTGAAGATGCGGAGAGTGGGAATGTGGTGAAGGACATGATTCGGTTTGAACTGCCGTTGTGCTTTGTCGTCGCGCCACCCACCACCACCACCACCGCCATCAATACCAACAGGTCAACCACCGCCGGTTTGCAACCTGAGGAGGCTCTTCCGACCTTAACTGCTTCTGTATACAGAGAGCCGTCGACTGGGTCGTCCTCGTCTGTCAACGAGACGACGCTGTTGTCCACTGTGGATCCGATCCTCCCTGCGTATTCGCAGTTGTTCCATGAAGACGGAGAGGCGAGAATCGATACGGCCAGAGGTGTACCACCCGTCTATCGCCCTTCCACGCCCTCTTCTTCCCCTAACCAACCCCAACAACAAGTCCTCCTCCCCGAGGGTGAAGTCGTCATTTCGAAACCGGAACTCGTTCCTGTAGGAACTACGGTGATCGAGTGGGAGAAAATCCCGTCTCTAATTTGAGGCATTGCGAGCAAGTTTCCATTCCCCCTCTCTATAACGCGCGGCATGACAACATTTACGACAAACGCATTGGTTGATTTCTATTCTCGGTTTCGCGGCTTATCACTATATTCGGAGGTTTACTTCCTCTCTAGTTGATTCTTTTTTCCTTCTTTGCAATATTGGATGTATAACGACTGCATATATCCTCCCCTCACCTCTTCGAGCGTCGTCCGCATTGACGGCGACGATTTGTAGCATAGGCCAAAGTCTATTAGTCTGTTATCTCAATATATAAAAGCATTCTTCGTTTATTCATCTGTATCGTCTGAGTAGGCTAGACGTGATATGGTTGATCCCGACTTGGACCTCGCCACATCCGACGATGAGCACGCTACGCCCGTTTCGAGCTACCGATATCCTCAGATTCAACAACGTGTGCGTTCAAATCGTCCCTTCTTCTGAATCATTGAGACTGATCGCCGACTATTGCAGAAATTTGGATGTATGGACCGAAACCGTTAGTCCGCGTCTCTCATACGGCCTTTTTCTCGCGACATTGAGACTGTTCAAACCTGACACCACACGTGAAATCGAAAACAATGACTCTAGTATGGGACGGCGTTTTATCTCAACTATTTGGCGCGATGGCCCGATCTGTGCTGCGTTGAAGAGTCGACGACGGGTCGAATGATGGGTTACAGTCGGTACATTTATCGCACTCGTCGACGGCGTTCGTCAACCATTCTGACGTCCTTCTCCTCCTCTTCGCTTGTGGGGGATTGTAGTCATTGGTAAAGCGGAAGGTCAGGGAACGAATCATCATGGGCACATCACCGCGCTCTCGATCGCGCCTGAATATCGACGGTTATCCCTCGCGAAACGATTGACGATGTTGCTCGAGGATGTGTCTGATAGCGTCTACCATGGTTATTTTGTCGATCTATACGTCCGACCATCGAACCAGATCGCGGTGGAGATGTACGAGCGGATGGGGTATAGTGTCTATCGGACTGTGAAGGAGTATTATGGGAGTTTGGGTCCTGGGGATGGAACCGGGACGTCGGAGAATGCGTACGGTACGTGTCCCGTTTTGACTTTGCGTCGAGTTAGATATTGATGTGGCGTGCTTGGTTGCTCTTTTCAGACATGAGAAAGCCGTTGTCAAGAGATCCTCAGCGCAAGTCTGTGCGTGCAAATGGGAGAGACGTGATCGTCAGTGCATCTAGCGTCACGTGATGCTTCAGGACAAGCAACAAGCTGGAGAACAAAAAGGGCAATCTCCGTTGACTGCGCGCAAGGAGAATATCATGTCCATCATTCTTATAGTATCTTTGTGGCCGTTAATCTCTGTGAATATGGGACTTGTGTCATGCACCGAGACTACTTCGTTGAATGGTTCCCCGCCAACTTTCTCGGACATTGTTTCACCGAAGCGCATCGCTCCCTGCGGTCCGTGACAGAAGTCTGGGTTTTCTCGGCGTACCAAAATTGGATCGATTGGGAGGACTGCTGGTTTCAGTTCATGAGATGAACTAAACGGGGGATGTTCCTCACCGACAACGTTCCTGTTTAGTGCTCACGAGGCCAGGTGGAGAAGCAACTGAGCTGATTATCTGGGTTCTCTGGGAGCTATGATCGATGAGAGATATGGTTTGGTGAGGGTCGTGAGTGATAAGTGATGCATCTGTGCATATATTGAGAAGCTGCTCATAGCTTTGGGGAAAGTGAAACATATATTGCATTTTCCATAGGTAGGGTTTTACTATGTATATAATATTGAGGGTTCAAATACTGAGCAAGGCGCAAAACTCGACCTGAGTCGGGGATTAGCCCAAGTGCTAGATAGATCTAGGTGAATTTCACAATAAATGAGAGCGATAGTTTTGAATGTAGTATTTCTATAGAATTACTGGTATATATAGACTAGTGTTAGATGGCGCTCGTTCGGTGTTCGATGCGACTGGCCGCCCTGAAAGGCTGGCTCTCGTGCGCATCACAGAAATAGCCACTACGGCGATTCTGCGGGATCCATCAGCTTTCACGGGACCTAGTGCTCCCTACGTCCTCTACTAGGAAGCCGTCGCTTCTCATTCTTCATCACCGCCGTCGTTACGCCCTTCACGTCTCGTGTCTCCTACGCTCCACTCAAAGGCCGGGGAGAATTGATCGCCCTTCGTCATGGAGAAATCACGGGTATTATATCGTCGCATCATTCCTCTTAGCGCTGCGGTAGTCACCGGTTGTTAATAAAAGGAGCACCGAGAAGAATCCCTGCAAGGTCCCTGACCCCGCCTGAACATGAAGTTGTCCACAGTAGCAGTAACGATAGCCAGTTTTGTCGTAGGTGCATCTGCCCATGCTACCTTTCAGCAAATATGGATAAATGGGGTGGATCAAGGCTCGTATTGCGTCCGCCTCCCGCAAAACAACAGCCCAGGTTTGTCTTGCCTCCGTAAGTATGTCCTTTTATCGGCTGATTCCTTCTTATCAGTGACCTCTGTGACCTCCAACGTGAGCTTCCCAGCCTGCCATGATCAAGGCCGGGGCTGACGTTCGCAGGACCTTGCATGCAATGCCAATGCTACTCCAAGCGCCAATCTTTGCACTGTCAAACGTGAGCATAATCCTCTCTCTTTTCCGATTCTGCGCCTGATGTCCCCGCCTGTGCAGCCGGTGACAGGATCACCGTCGAAATGCACCAACAACCCGCCACTCGCTCCTGTTCTCAGGAGGCAATCGGCGGTGCTCATTATGGCCCGATTTTGATCTATCTCAGTGCAGTTAGCGATGCAAAGACGGCGGTTGGTTCCAGTGCCGGATGGTTCAAGGTTTCCGAGATGGGGTTGGTATCCAACGCACCCAATTACTTTGGTTCCCAGGTACTCAATGTATGGCGGCTATTCATTTGCTTCTCTTCATGTCTGATATCCTGGGATTCCAGAACAATTGCGGACACTACACCTTTACGCTTCCTGCCGTGAAGCCTGGACAGTATCTACTCCGCGCAGAAGTGATTGGTACGAGTGCTTTTGCGTTATATTCGTATTCGAATTGCGTGTTGAATCCTCGTCCTAGCTTTGCATGCAGCATCGAGCGTTGGCGGTGCCCAGTATGTTACTCCGAGAGAGACAGCGGAGAGCACGATGAGTTGACGATGCCTTTTAGATTCTATATGTCTTGTTTCCAATTGAACGTGACCGGATCTGGAACGGGTACCCCTTCGACCGTCAAACTACCAGGCGCGGTAAATCCTGCTTTCTTACCCCCCCCCCCCTTTTCGCCCCTTTCTCACGATGCTTGGTTTCGTTCTAGTACGGTGCATCTGACCCCGGTATTCTGTACACCTTGTGGATGTCTTCAAAGGCATATACGATCCCTGGACCCTCCAGTGTGTTCGGATCCACCTCCCCTACACCTGCCACGACTTCGTATCCCACTACTGCTACCTGGAATACGGCTTTGCAGCCATCAACCGTGCCGACCAAGCCAGTTTCGACGGCAATCCCTGCTGCGTGAGAGGCAAAGAGTCACCAGTTATCCCGAATAGCCGAATTCTCGAAATGTTAGGTCGTTTAGATGGGATTTAACTCTTGATGGTGTGGTCCTGATCTGGTAATGCGAAACAATTATATTCCTCCTCGACTCTATGTATGCGCTTGGAGAATCTGATGATAAAATTCTAAATTTTGTGGACTGGAGTGAGATTTCAAATCCTTTACGAGATATACTCGAGTAGAGAAAGCAGAGTTCAATGAGCTCGGGTTCGAAGTAGCCGCTCAGTGCTGCCTCCGATCGTTGGGTAAACCCACACACTTGACACCCAACCACAGTACCAAACTGTTCGAATATTTCTCACTTTCCTCGCTATGGGTACGCCTTTATCTTTTCGTATCGATCATAGAGTGCTATTTCTCGCAAGCGGCTAATATTCGATGGTCAATCGGCTTCTGTAGGCATTCCAAAGGTATGCCATTCAGGCGTATCCATTGGTTGGACGTGTTTACTCATGAAAACTCTTCCGAATCGTCACCTACTAGTTCTTTCGTTGGATTTCGTAAGTGTAGTAACCCAACCACCGTCCTGTCTGAAGCGTGAATGAAGCTGATTACTTGCCTTTTCCCTCTCAAAACTACGTCTCTATTGTGGAATATCCCATTACGTGGTCTCTATCTCCCATACGCGCCTATCACGCACACAACAATACAACCACCATGAGGCTTGCTGTATGAAGAGAGCGCTACCCACTCACATCACAGCTTATTCAAGAGAATAACATACCTGAGTTTGGTACGCACTAACAGTTCCGACCAGGCGCAAAAATGGCTGATCTACTTACCGTAAAGACAATCTCTACCTCGACTTCAACGGCATTATTCACAACTGTGTGCTCGTTTGCTATGACTACCAGAGGGTGGCTAATCTTTCTTGTCAGGTTCTCACCCCAATGATGGAGACCCTCACTTTCGTCTATCCGAGGAACAAATTTTCACCTCTATCTTCTCTTACGTGGAGCATCTCTTCGCGAAAATAAAGCCCAAGAAAGTCTTTTTTATGGCCGTGGATGGAGTTGCACCACGCGCCAAAATGAACCAGCAGCGCTCTCGTCGCTTTCGCACTGCAAAAGAAACCAAAGAGCTGGTCGAGCAAGCCATCAAGAAGGGAGAAAAGCTACCTGATGAGAAGGCATTCGATAGCAACTGTATTACCCCAGGTGCGCCTACTGTCTCTGGACTCTGCTTCCCATCATAGTTAATGGAGAGGTAGGTACTCCTTTCATGGCTAGACTCTCCTTACAGCTGCAATATTTTGTGAACAAGAAAATCTCCGAGGACTCTAATTGGCGAGATGTACAGGTTATTCTTTCGGGCCATGAGGTTCCAGGAGAAGGGGAACACAAGATTATGGAATACATCAGATTAAGCAAAGCACAAAAAGATTATAATCCCAACACACGGTGCGACGAGGCATTTCGAGGACTCGAAAGCAGGTTTAAGTCTAACAAACATTCTTGATTAGGCACTGCATGTATGGCCTCGACGCCGACCTCATAATGCTGGGACTACTCAGCCATGATCCGCATTTCTGCTTGTTGCGCGAGGAGGTCAAGTTTGGACCACAGGCAAAGAAGAAGTCGGGAAGGTTCGTGTCTTGATTGACGGGAATTCCTATTGTTGATGATGTCCTTATCTAGCCTCGAGACGCAAACTTTCTTTCTACTTCACCTGTGTCTCTTCCGCGAATACCTTAACCTCGAATTCCAACCGTTGTGGGATCCCAGTCCTCCTACCTTTGTCAATGACAAGCTGGCGACGCGACCTCCAGCAGAGCCCTTACCATTCCCTTATTCCCTGGAAAGGATCATCGATGACTTCATCCTGTTGGCGGTATTTGTCGGCAACGATTTCTTACCTCATTTGCCCGATCTGCATATTCACGAAAATGCCTTGGAAATACTTTTTGAGAAGTATCGAGAAACATTACCGAAAGCAGGTATGTACTCTTTGTTTATTCCTTGGCTCTTTCGAGTCGGGATGACTAAGTATACTCCCCAGGTGGTTACCTCAACGAGAGTGGGGTCATCAATGTACAACGACTCCAAATGGTCTTAGATGCACTTTCAACATTCGAAGTCCATGCCTTTGAGAAGGAACATTCAGATATGAACTGGTTCAAGAGTAAACAACGACCTAAGGAATTAGACACGTTAGCGGAGAGAGGAGGACAGGGTGCTTTCAGTAAGCATTCATGTCACAATACGTATCTCGGCCTCTAATTCTGTCATGTTAGCGATCACGCGGGATCAACGTCAAATGCTCAGCGCGATCGAAGCCTTCGTTCAACGCTCCCGCGATAAACGTCACCGACAGGCAGACCAAACAGACGTGGAAGAAATAACAAAATTGTCATTTGTCAATTCTTTTCCCGCGCGGGATAGGACTTTCCTTACTAAAATCGCCGCGGATCTTAAGCTATCTCTCAGCTGGGATGAATACGACAATCAAGATCGTAATCTAGCTGTCCTAAGAGTACCACAGCTCGATCAGGAAGAGGATGAAGAAGACAGCAGTGACGACGAGGAAGGGCAGATTGCCGTTGATCGCGTATTGAACAAATACAAGAGAGCTAAGATACTGGAAGACGAAGGGACCGCAGAAGAGAGATATGAAGTTGCTTTAAAGTCAAGAATGGACAACTGGAAAAGGGACTATTACCGCGTAGGTCACGTCCTTCTAGTCATACAACAAAAATTTGACCTTCCCACTTTCTCTAGGATAAACTTGGAATCAAATATGAAGATAAAGAGCCTCTATCTACCCTTATATTCCGCTATGTCGAAGGCCTCCAATGGGTGATGCATTATTACTATAGCGGAGTCGCGTCCTGGGGTTGGTTTTACGATTATCACTACGCACCGCGTATAACTGGTAGGGGATATATAATCTTGCTTCAATCTAGTCCGGCTAATGAACGTATAGATTTCAAGAATGTCGACAACATGAGGTTTCACTTCACTTTGGGGACTCCGTTCAGGCCGTTCGAGCAACTGATGGGTGTGCTCCCGGAAGCGAGCAAAGAACACATTCCAGAAGCATATAGAGTAAGGGTCGCTGCTGCAAGAGGACTTAATCGCTAATGCGATCTGCTAGGACCTCATGTATGATCTCAACTCCCCGATATTGGATTTCTATCCAAAGGATTTTGCCAGTGATCTCAATGGCAAAAAACAAGAATGGGAGGCCATCGTCAAGATACCTTTCATCGATGAAAACCGTCTCTTGAATGCAATGGCTTCACGCGAACACCGGCTCACCAAAGAGGAAAAGAAGCGGAATTCTATTGGCACAAGTTTGACCTTCACTTATTCTCCTGAGCAGGATATTGTTTATTCATCATCCTTACCTGGCTTCTTTCCGGATCTGCATCATTGCCACTGCATCACGAAGCCTTTCAACCTCCCAACCCTCGATGGACTGCATCTCGTCAAAGGGTTACTTGAAGGAGTCGGGTTAGGAATACATGCCATGGCCGGTTTCCCGTCGCTCGATACCGTTCCACACACTTCACAGCTCCTCCACCACTCTGTCAACGTTTTCCAGCAAGACAGCCGTAATCAGTCCATGGTCCTGTTCATCAAGAATGTCTGGGATAATAGCCATACACTCAAGGTAGCCGAACAACTGATAGGGCAACGCATTTACTATAACTGGCCGTTCTTGCAAGAGGGCATGGTAGTCGCGCTCTCGGACTCCCACTTCCGCTACGAGTACCAGGCCTTCGGTAAACAAGTAAAGGTGGCCGCAACTCAACACAATGCGTCCGAATTGAGTTTTTGGGCTCGTAAGGCGGAAGGACACGAGTCTAGATATTCAAAGCGCTTCGGTGTAATTATTGGAGACGTTGGAATTCTTGTTCATTTACGTCCTCTGAAAGGTAAGGGGCTCTTGGAGTTTCTCTCTAGCCACTCTCTTACATATCTCCAGGTCTGAAACTCTTGGACGATGGAGCATTGGCTAAGGAGTGGGAAGGTGAAAGTAGCGAGGTCGATGTTCCAATTCAACTCATAGTGAAAGAGGTTAGTTTCGAAGATGAACGATTCAAGGAGCATCCTGCCCCTCCCCTCGCGCAAGATTTTCCGCTTGGGAGCATGGTGTTTTTCCTCGGCGAACATGCATATGGTGTGGTTGCCCAAATTCAGGAGATAGTTGACAACTCCTTGTCTGTGACACTCGCCGTGAGTCATTTCCAAGAGTGTCAGCTTTGACCACCTCCCCTGACATTCGTTCAAGTTCTTTCCTGGCGAGCGAGCCGAGAACGAACAGCTCACCAATGTTGCTCTTAGCTCGGCTCAACCGAACTACTACTCTTCCTATAATGTTGCCTCCATGCTCCAAATGACAGGTCTCGCATTGTCCAAGGTCACCTCTAGTTTTATGGTGCTCATGAAGGACGGTAGTAAGGTCAACCTGGGCCTAAGCCTCAAGTTTCAGGGCAAGGGCCTCAAAGTGTTGACTTACACCAGAATGGATGGGAATGGTTGGGAATACAGCGCCAAGGCTGTTGAGCTCCTGCGTGAATATAAGGCCGCATTCCCTCAGCTCTTCGCCAGGTTGGACAACCGAGGAGATGGTGAGCTTATATTATGTGCTGAAGCTTTTCTGATGGCGCTTTTTGTCAGCTATGATGAAATCAGTCGATATCTTCTCAGGAGATAAGCCCGATGATGCTGTTAAGGCTGCCAAGACATGGCTCGCGGAACGCGGGATCAAGGATCTCGAACCCGTTCCTTTGAGCACGCAGGCTCTGGAAAAGGTGAGTTAGCCAATCACTCCGTTGGGATGAAGCTGACTCAACCCAACTACGACAGGAGACAGTAGCCCAGATCGAGTCGATCGCAAACACTCTCACAGCCAATCGATCTGCTACTGCTATCAAGAAAGCAAAAGTTCAAGGGATCCCCAGGAAAGCTGTATTGAGGCCAAATCAAGTCAGTTCACGTTTGCAAGGCCAAATATTCCGTCTTGGAGATCGTGTCATCATGGTCCAAGATTCTGGTGGTGTTCCGCTATGTGCAAAGGGCGTTGTTATCGGTCTTGTGGATAAAATGATCGATGTTGTTTGGGATAACGCCTTTATTGGTGGGACCACGTTAGGGGGAAGGTAAAATTCTTCGGGTTCTTGCCTTTCGATGCCAGACTAACACTCACCCCTCAGGTGCTCCGAATACCGAGGATCGACGTGCTCGACTGAATCCTGCCTCAATCTGACCAACCGACAATTTATCGTTTCCACTGCACCAGCACAGGCGACGAAGGTTATCCCTGTTCATCTGATCAAGGCATACAGTAATGAACGAAGCGGGTCCCCTCTACAGAATGGTGGGTCAGTAAGAGGTGGTGGTTATCCCCCAAGAGGTCGGGGTGGCCATAACGGGAACCTGCCTCGAACATCTAGCGAACCTAATATATTACCCCAAGACGAAAGTCCACCAGTGAATCTTTTCAATAGCGCTAGAGCGCGCGGCTCTAGGGGCCGTGGAGGGGCCACGATTCGTGGTCGAGGAGGGCCGCAGTCAAATACACCCTCACAAGCACCCATCACGATACTGCTTAATCAAGGCACAAGAGCCTCTTCGTCTGCGCCATCATCGACTGCGCATACTCCTCCTCCTCGTGGTCGTGGTTATCATCCTTCGCCCCGCGGGCGTGGCAATGGAGAAGGCCGCGGTCGAGGATCCCCCGCAGGACGTGGTTCGCATCATCGAGCGCAGAATTCGGGACCGACTGTCCCCTCTTGATCAGTACCTTTTCGGACCAAAGCTCGACAGCTTCGCATAGTAGTAGCGTAGATTGGCAATTGGGTACATCTAGCTCCTCCCATTTGCAAGGTAATATGCGTATATTATTTTCGTACAGATTTAATCATACCAAATTTTGGAGCTCCGTCGCTTTGATACAAATTTCCTCCCTCACGATTACTCGACCTGGGGGAAGTCTAGTCCTCTATTGAGTGAGACGAGCCTGGATATTTCGTCTAGAATAGAGAACGGCTACGATGAGCAACAAGATTGGCACGCACTGTTGCAGTCGTTTCAGATACGAGTTCTTCCCATTCTTGTCGAATGGCAATACAACAGGTGCAAGAACCGCTTTGGCTATGGTATGCTTCCATTCCTTAAGCCTTAGTATTAGTAATTGTTGAGCGGGTTTACTTCAACCGTCGTCCTTACCGTGTTAGGAGGATAGCGGAACTGGAGCACAATGTCGGTCCTAAGGGAGTCGCCCCTTTAGTTCAACCCATCACGATAAGAGCCTTTGACTTACCAGGACGGAACATCAAGACTTGCTCGATAGTGTGTGAATGTATCGAATCCCCATTTGCCGTGATATTGGCCGTCTTGTGGGACAAGTTAGGTGTGCGACTGATGGAAAGCACAATGAGAGAACATACATCCCGAAGTTCCGGAACCACCAAAAGGCAGGCCTGGTGCCGTTCCATGGGTCATTGTATCATTGAACACGAGAGCGCCAGAACGAGTGTTTCGGGTCACTATTGCGGGGTGTTAGGTGTACGCAGATATAATATACAATGCGATGACATGTCTCAAGCTCACCTTTTTCCTTGAACTTGCTATCCTTGGTGAAAACGTAAAGAGCAAGTGGCTGGGGTCTGGAAGCACAGTTAAGAGCGTTGATTCTGATGGGCCAATAAGGGAACTACCTTTCATTGACAAAGTCAATTGCCTCGTCGAGATTGTCGACAGGAACTACGCTCAGTACCGGACCGAATATCTCCTCTTGCATAGTGGAATCTGTCCCCGGTACGTCTGTGATGACTGTCATCGGAATGTAACATTGGTCAGGTTCGCTGAGTGTAGCGCCCCCAAGCAGAACATTGCCCTTGGTTGCATTAATGTAGCCATTAATACGGTTTGCAGATGCGGGATTAATGATTCGCGCGAAAGAGGACGACTCGCGTGTTCCTGATGGCCAAAATTCTTCATAGACTTCCTTCATGGCGTCCGCAAGATTCTTTTGGTGCGCGCGGGGTACCAAGACGTAGTCTGGGCAAACGCAGGTCTGGATGGACGTCATGCTACATGTAATGGTCGGGTGGTAGAAAGTTACTTACTTGTCCGGAATTGGTAGCGCGCCCCCAAAGGATTCGACGAGCGATGAGTT
Organism: Serendipita sp. 399; assembly: GCA_019627685.1. NCBI lineage: Eukaryota > Fungi > Basidiomycota > Agaricomycetes > Sebacinales > Serendipitaceae > Serendipita > Serendipita sp. 399. The sequence continues at coordinate 19,820 of WSTO01000086.1, read as the reverse complement.
TATAATCGGCTCTGCGAGGATCAACGATAACCGGGCATTTCCCTCCGAGTTCGAGAGTCACGGGGGTTGTGAATTTCGCTGCGGCCCTAGCGATTATCTGACCAACTCTAGGACTACCAGTAAAAAAGACTAAGTGGGTGAGTCGTCGTAGAGCGTTCATCGTCGCCGGTACTTACTGTGGTTCCACTCAAGATTTAGGAGCTAGAGACGCTGCAGTCAGTACGAAGAATCGTTCTCTGGTGATCAAAAATAAGGCAGCGCACCGCGGTGGTCTCCGGAACAGCACCCTGGACAACTCGAACAATTTGAGGGTCCAGATACTTCTCAATAAGCTCCTGGAACAGCGGCGAGACAGAAGGGAGGAGCTCGGATAGCTTGAGGACAACCGTGCATCCGGCAGCAATCGCACTGATGAGTGGGGTGATCGACAGTATCACAGGAAAGTTGAACGGGGCAATGATGAGGACCACGCCCTTTGGGGACGGCTTGACCCTCATTTTCATCGCATGGTAGGCCACTTCAGTTGATGGCTTGATATCCTTTGCCCACTTGTCGACGTTATCGTATGTGTGAACGGCTTCGTGCAATACAGGACTTATGTCACATATCGTGCTTTCAACGGGGGACCGGTGCAAGTCTTTGAAGAGTGCTTCGTGAATAGCATCCGTATTCTCCTAAGATTGTAATTGTTAGTACCGTATGGCGCTGACGGGAGACAGAATTAGCCCACCTTGATCATGTATGCAATCCTGGCAATCTGCTTCTTGCGAACAGAAATCTTCTGTGCCTTTCCTGAGATGAATGAGGCGTGAAGAGCCTCATGAATCTTCGCAAATAGTCAATATCACTAATATACCCACCGTAAAGAGCGTGGAGAAGCAAAGACTAATAGTAATGCTGGGATATCTTGAGCACGAAACCAACCTTTGGTATCTCGTCCAAGGACGTATATTCCATCGTTTTGGACATTTTCTTCTCCGTTTGGGAAGTCTGGTGTTACAGTGTTCGGAGGGGGTGAGCTCAGTTGGGTCGCTGTTGGGTGTGAGGAGCTGTCATTTATTAGAAAAAAGGCCGCGTCCGGTCAAACGGTTGCCGGTTTCGCTGTGCTCTGATTGCCGCCGCTCAGTCAGTCCGCCCGCCGAGTCGGAGGCCAAAGGTGGATCCATGCGACGAGTCGCCAGATGATTGGCAGCCATCCCCAATGGTCTCGGATGTTTCATTGAAAACAAAGAATAAAACAGATTTAATACATACACCGTTGTTCAATCTGCATTTATATATATCTAGCCAACACGCTCTGAAACCACCGCCAACTACGGCCATCAAGATAGCTGCTGACGAACACAGTACTAACCACCGTAAGAATAAAGGCCAATAGCCATTTCCCTATCTTTCTGGAGTGTAATAAGCGTCCATGGCGATCAAATGGCACCGAAACGGCTGTCAAACGAACCGCAGCCGAATGTTTGGACGGCTACATGGAGCAGACGCGTCAGTTCGGCACTCGTACCCTGAGGCAAGATGATTACATACCGGGAATGGAGGATATCTCACGGAAACGAAACGATCCATCCTACAAGCAACGTGAATTCCCTCAGTAAGTGAGTGACCCGGGGCTTACCATCTTGGGGTTTCCATACTGCTGCGAAAATGTGTAAACGTATCAAACCCATATTTACCTTTGTATTGGCCATCTATTCCACTTGTTATTCGGAATAGATCACGTTTGTCAACCTACTTACGTCCTGATTCACCAGAGCCTCCAAGTGGAAGCCCAAGTACTCCCGCTTGAAGGACGACATCATTGTAAACAATTGACCCTGAGCGAGTGCACCTAGTAACTAAGCGATAGACTCAATGAATATCTGGCGGTTTATTCAATCTTTAAAATCTCATACCTTTTTCTTTGAACGTCTCGTCCTCCGAAAAGACATAGATCGCCAGTGGCTGAGGTCTGAAAGTATTGGTCCAATGAGTAAAATTAACGATAGTGATTGCCATACCTAGAGTTTATGAATTCAATGGCTTCATCCAGTGTCTCCGCCGGTACGATGCTTAGGATTGGACCAAATATCTCTTCTTGCATAGTGGCGTCCGTGCCATCCACATCGATGACAACGGTCGGTGAGATGAAACGCTGGGATATATCCACTCTACCCCCGATCGCGATCCCCCCCTTCGTCTCGTCCAGGTACCCTTTGATCCTATTGGTAGCATCCACACTGACCAGTTGTGGAAGAGATTTCTCTTCTGGAAAGAAGTCGGCATAGGCCTTCTTCAACTCGTCAATAAGCCGCTGTTGTCCACTGCGTGGAATAAGCACAAAGTCTGGTGCCGTGCAGGATTGTCCCGAGTTCAGATTCCTGCCCCAGGCAAGCCTCCTCGCGATCAGCGAGAAATCTGGATAGGCCGGGTCAATGATGGTTGGGCATTTACCGCCGAGTTCGAGGGTGATTGGTGTGTTGTATTTCGCCGCTGCTGCCGAGACAATATGCCCGACTCGTGCGGACCCAGTGAACAAGACTGAGCAGCCTGTCAGCCAAGCTTCTATTGAGAATGGAACAGGAGCTTACTGTGATCCCACCTTAGCTGAAGGAGCTGGGAAGGAGGGGTTTTTCGTCACCTGAACGCCCTCTAAGATATAGATACTGCCTACCTTTGTGGTCTCCTCGACCCCGCCTTGAACGACTCTGACCACTTCCGGATCCAGGTACTCCTCAATCAGCTTCTGGATCAAAGGGGATGTATTTGGTAGACCCTCAGATATCTTGAGGACCACTGTGCATCCTGCAGCAAGGGCGCCAATGAGAGGCATAAAGGTCAACAGGAGTGGGAAGTTGAACGGAGCGATGATCAACACAACACCCTTTGGTGTTGGTTTGATGCGAAGCTTCATGAGACGGAAATTGAGACCCGTGGGAGGTTTGATATCCTCTGCCCAGGACGAGACGTTTGCATATGCGTTTACTACCTCAGCCAAAACCACACTTGTTTCTGATAGTATAACCTCGGTTGATACTCGATTAACATCAGCATACAATGCGTCGCATATAGCCGCCGTGTTGTCCTGGAATGCGAGTGGAACTCGTGAGGTCTCGTCGCTTCAACATCAGCTAAGAGTCGCACCTTCACCAAGTAAGCCAGCTTTGCCAATTGTTCCTTGCGATACGATACATCTCTCATCTTTCCGTTGAGAAATGACGAATTCAGTGCATTATGGATCTACCAAGAACATCATCGAGCGGTGATTGGGTTGAGGAGAGTATCACATACGTTATTTATTTCTTCTAGAGGTGTGTACGGAAATAATGGCATTTGATAGAATGAGCAGGAATACTTGAACTTCTTGATGGTGTAAAGAGAATCGGCTCAAGATGCATCGTCAAGCAACTGAATAGCCATCATCACCGGTTTCTCAATGATAGCAATTCGCAGAATAAGGAATAATATTGCAGAGAGAATGTGGTCTACATTTACGGGCATTGCATAAGGAGGTCCTTGGTATACACAGGATATGTCTACGCGATCGACGAATGTATTTGTGGTTAAATATTTGAAAGATCTCGACCCCAAATGCCTCTGTGTCCGGGATCAGTAGAAATCTAAAGATGGAGGACCTGAACACTACCGAATAATCCAGTCGAACATCAGCAATGCACGAGACCTCGAAGACACCTGTTCGCTCCAGTAGATACTACGCCACGCGTACATAGCGGCCTTCGAAGGTTAGTATAGTGTTATGAATGGACTATCGACATACCAGTCCACCCATCAGTGAAAGCCCGTCAAAGTCAAACACGGCCGCATTGCCAATGTAGGCCAAGCTACCAAGGTGGCGGTAGTGGAAAGGCTTAGAAACGACATCATCTCCTACATCAGTAGATATTCCGTTTGCTGCCAGTACTGCCTCCTTTCGTGCTATCTTCGACAGTTTATGACCCAGGTATTTGCCTTGCTGCGATGCGACCTGTGCGGTCTATGGCCGGGTAAGACTCAAATTTGACCACATCATGGATGGACGACGTACCGCTGGTAGGCTGGTAATCTTATTGCCAAGTTCAGCTAGAAGCGTTGCAACTTCATTGATCGACAGGCTGTCGTCGTGATCGATATCATATCTCTGGAACATATCGCGAACTTTTTCTAAATGAGGGCCCGCCATTGGGATTTTCTTCTTGATCTGGGCCACTACTCATAGTTAGTACGGAGTGGGATCTCTTAAGAAAGAACATAATGAACTTGCCCATGATCTTCCATTCGTCATAGTCGATCCTTCCATTTTTGTCCCTGTCTGCCTGGTCTACCAGCTCCAATATATGAGCAACGACAGATGTCTCTATCTAGAGACCCGAAATCGAAATGTAAGCACACGGTGGAAAAATACTAACTCTAAGGAAGAACACCAACCGTGGCAGCATCACCAAGGGCATAAACAGTTCCTAATGGCGCACCGACCACACGCAAATGCGCGTCCACCTCAATGGCCTATCCTGTATGTAAGTATTTGAGATCTAGAAACGCTTGAATACTGACCTTGCGATGCACTTGGTTTGGGAGCAAATCTGACACGCGACGAGTAAACGGATTCATGGCTATCCCAGTTGACCTTAAATTCCATGTAAGTACAAATGTTACCAAGATATAGAAAATTGACTTACCAAAGGACAAAGTTGCTCGGAACCGCGACTTCCTTTGTGACCTTTTGGGTCTTCCCGTCCTTGTCTTTTTCTTCGACTTTGATAGTATAGACCACTCTGTCCTTCCAAACCTCCTTCACTCGAGCATTGGTAACTACTTTAATGTCGTCTCTATTAAAGCGTTGCTCCGCATACTTGGAGATATTTTCGGAGTAGGTGTTCAGGATGTGATCGCGTGATTGGATGACGTATATCGAGACTTCCTTTCGACAAATTTTTGGGAACTACGTAAAAGGTGAGTAGTATGTTGCCTGGAGCAGAGAAACTGTGCACATAGTTGACAATGTCCTCTTGACATAAGTCGAATATTTCCTGAGCGTGGCCTATTAGGGAGCACCAGCTATACTTAGAAATGATACTCACAGCCGCTGTTTCGACGCCAGTAGGCCCTCCTCCACAAATCACGAATGTTAGTAGTCTCTTTCGTTCTTCTGATGTTGTAGTTGGTAGAGATGCTGTTTCGAAATTATCTAAGAGGAGTAATAAGCGGTCTGGAAGAAGTAATCAGCTACGAAAATACCGAGAATCCTTCGTCTAATACTACGAGAATCCGATATAGTCTTGAGCTGGAAGCAGTGCTCTAAACCAGGGACCCCATGCGTTGAAGAAACGCTTCCGACCTATCATGAATTCATCAGCATCGAAGGTCTTACTAGATCCTTTGAGGCGTACCGCAATGACTAGCTTATCATAAGGAACGTAAAGTCTCTTCTTCGTTCCATCAGATTCGACTGTTTCGACTTCCAGTAACTGTTCGCCCATCACAAGATCTACCGCGTATCCATTCAAGAAATGGCCGCGTACACGGGCAATAATTTTGCGCAATGGTTCGACAAGAGACCGCACTTGAACTGTCCCAACCGCCGCAGAGGGTAGAAGCGGAGTGAATGTACTGAATGTTTCTAAAATGAGAGAGTGAGGCGGTCTCTCCTACTAAACGACGCGGATCCTACCTGGAGCAATGACGGTGACATGATAATCCCCCGGGTTAAGCGTCTTGAGAACTCCGAGGGCCTGGTATCAATTACTATGGTGTAGTAGCATAAAAGTTTCGACTCGAACGTACCCCCCAACCCCCTCCGACGATAACAAGGCGCGGTTTGCCGGCCATTTTAATGCATTCTGATATTTGTGGTTTACCGTAGTAGCTGAGCACCTCCCAATAAACTTCTAATGGGATCAACATACCTTCATTCTCTTCATCGTCTAGGTTCACCTCAGCAATTGGAAGATTTTTGGGACCTCCTAGCTTTGGATTCAACGCTAGAGGGGACACGGGAACTCGGTCGAGATGCTTCTCCGAATATGTAAACGCATCGTGGATGAACACCGTGCCCCCAACGAGTAGGATACCTGCACCAGCACTCCCGATTAGAAATGCGGTGTACTTTGCAACTGAGAATCCAAAACGCATGAGTGACCAGCCCCGCTGTGGGACTGGCTGCTGCCCAGCGGATGATGTTGGACCGGACGAAGTCGAAGAGAAGCGAAAATTGAGCGTGTTCCTTATACCTTTCGTCCTTGGTGCTTGGATTGTGCTCCTAGGTATCATCCTCGATACCCTCAAGGCCATACTGAAGGGCCGAGAAGTTTGCATGATGGGCAGGACAGGATTTGGAAACAAAGCAAGGCCCTTCGACGAGTCAACATATATCAGTGGCTACTCAGATTTTCTAACTCCCCCATATCTTCCATTTCGCTAACTCTGTTGCACTAGATCCTGATGGAACGCTCAGATGTTCTGAATCTTGGTGCGGGACCCTCTGCCTTACCGGAGAACGTCCTCCAAGAAGCGGCGAAAGGCTTGCTCAACTACAATGGTACAGGCATGGGGATCACGGAAATTTCACACCGATCGAAGGAGTTTCAGGCTCTCACAACAGAGCTTGGTTCGATAATCCGTGACCTGCTTGATGTCCCAAGCACACACGAAGTTCTGTTCATACAGGGAGGAGCATCGCTGCAGTTTTCCGCAATCGTCCTCAATCTTCTGTCGAGATTCAAGCTGATTCACCCAAATATCCCGAGCAACGAGACGTACATCGACTACGTGGTTACTGGAGTATGGAGTAAGAAAGCATTCGAGGAAGGGAAGCGGTTGGCTGCCTCGATAGGTGCCCATGCGAACCTCGCGGTGGACTCTAGGGCACACTCAAAAGATGGAAAGTCATTTGACAACATCCCCCCTCACTCTGCCTATCAGTGGTCCCCAAAAGCCCAGACGGCCTTTGTCTATTATTGCGAGAACGAAACTGTTAACGGCGTCCAGTTTGCGCCATCACAAGCCTTGACTACATCTTTCCCTCTGGGCATGTTCGATGACTCCATCGATCCACCCATTATTGCCGATTTCTCCTCGTCATTCCTCTCACGACCGATCCCGAACATTGGCTCCTATGGGATGATCTATGGCGGGGCCCAGAAGAACGTTGGTCCAGCAGGATTGACGATATTAATCGTTCGAAAGGATCTTCTAGTTGACGTTGACGAGGCCCAGAAACTAGGTGCACCCATTGTGCCCTTAACCCTCTCATTCAAGACTCAGGCAACTAGCGGCAGCCTTTACAACACGCCACCGATGTTCTCTATGTATGTTGCCTTACTTGTGGCTAAAGATATTTTGGCCAGGGGCGGTTTGACGCCGCTCGAGGAAGCCAACTACCAAAAGCAAGAGACCGTTTATACGGCATTGGAGAAATTGGAAACAGCCGGTCTCATTAGACTGAATGTAACGCCTGGGAGTAGAAGCTGGATGAACGCTACGTTTATCTTTACCGACCCATCCCATGAAGGTGAATTTCTCAAAGCCGCCGAGGAGAAAGGTTTGAGGGGTATTAAAGGTCATCGGTGAGCAGTGCGATCCTCCTCATTCTTGTTCATTAATCATTTCACAGGTCTGTTGGAGGATTTAGGATCTCCCTATACAACGCAATCACGACCGAGATTGCGGATCGGGTGGCGAATTTCTTGATAGAATTCCTGGAATCGTCAAAAACCCTGTAAAATGATACAAAATATAAAGAAGAATTACACCCGTTTTCAAAATGGTTGGCGAGGGAAGCCTATTTTGCGCCACTACCGTTTACGTCTCTTTTCAACTACCAGTCGCTCTCCTTCCAACAAAGGCAGGCTTCTCTTCTTCGACAAAGAGACTCGTGTGGGATCAACGGATAGCTCGCCGTCAAAGGGGCCGGTATGTTGCACGTCCTCAAGCGAAGAGTAGAACAGTTCCTCCCATTCGACACTAATATCTCTCAGATCCGTGGTAATTGAGAACGCTCGAGGGCTTCCATCAGGTCTATTACGCTCCATGATTCTCGGGACTTGCCCTTTTTTGGTTCTCTTGATTTGGTCCTCCTTCGTCTCCACGTGACATACTTCCACTGTAGCCCCGGCGCTGAGGAGAAAATGTATCCAGAGCTAAGGCATTGTCATGCAACCTGTATAGATTTTACAGCTGCGTACACACCTTTTGTGTTTCACTGAGCTTGTCGGACGGACTTTTCACCTCGACGAAGCGCGCGTCCAAAGAACGGTAGTTCCAGACGATTAAGTCAGGTACTCCACCTCCTGACGCCTCAAAGTCTTGAACCTGTTGAAGGCATATCTCGTGGATGACGGAGGAGTTCAAGCACTGTAATTATAATCCTGAATCAGGGAACGCCCCACCAAAAAAGTTGTGATCTCACCTCCAAGATCTCCAATATTTCCTGTCTGTCGAACGTCTCCCATTTTGCCCCAACAAAGAAGGTTCTATCTTTCCGGTGTTCCGAGTCAACTTTTTCCGCAATGGCCGGAGCCTCCCCGTCTAGTATCTGCTTCAGTCTAGCATCGATGGCGTCCTTGCGAGAGGCATAAAAGGTGTCCACGACGAGATCAAGAGGAGCAGTTTGATAAGGTGTCTCAAAGGCACCAGGTATCGGCATGAAGAGAATATCGTGAAAGAGTAGGGCAAATATGAATCTGACTATTCCGCCCTCGCAATGCTTTCTATTGTTGTGTCAGATACTTGACGATTATAGGAATAAGAGGCATCACCCTTTGAATCCGAGACGCTCGTAATGCCCAAGCGCGAACTCCTCGACCCCCAGAGCAGCCCCTTCTTCCCCTGCCCACATCGTTTTCGTCCCTTTAAACTTCTACAGATAGCATATAGGGTGAAATTATATATTGTCAAAGAGATGGAAGCCGCATGCTCACCTCTTTCAGATCATCTGAAATTGATCGAATGCGGTCGCCCGAGATGTAAACATCCCTGCAACGCTTCAGATCCCCAAAGCAATCGTGTCGCTCTTCCATTGTAAGCTCCAATAAAGTCTCTAAACGCTTGAGCCTTCGAATAAGCTTGGGCTTGTACCCTAGTAGACTTAAGGTGGCTAGCTCATGGCAATGATAACGCTTACTGAGGAGCGTATTTCCATCCAATAACGCCACTGTGACAAGTTCATGCGCTTTCCGGAGTTTCTCAGTGCTACTCTTGTCCTTCATATGAAGCAAGGCCAGGCGGTCATACCAGCACCTAAGTGGAAGTCGGATGATTGATCCCCAGATGATCAAATACATACCCTCGCTTCCCGCAAAGCCACCTATCCTGACCAAGAAGAGACGTCAAGATCGCCAGCTCGCTCTCTACCCCATTGACCTTGCCAACGGTCGAGGCGATATGATGAAGGGCCCTGCTATATACATGACCTAGAAGAGCTTATTAGTATGGCATAACGGAGGAGGTCGTACTTACCGGGCTCGAATCGCTCCAACACTCTATCCGATACGCGCTGAGAATCAGCTTGCCGTTGTAATGAGTCGCTAAATCGTCCAAGCAGTTGACGGTACAAATCCGTGACTCTGCTTTCTACAAGCTCCCGGCACTTGACACTCTGCGTCTTCAAACTTGTCAAGTTCTTATAATCTTCCAATGCATCCTCACACATCCGCTCCAACTCTAAAGATGCTTCGTATTCCAATAATGATTGTCGATCAGGGAAGATGTCCGGTGTACGCTTTGGCGCATATTGAGTATATTTGCGCTTGTGGGAAGCGACAAGGATGGCGGGCACAAATAAATGCGCTTCGTGCGCCGTAGCCCGAAAAAAAATGAGGTTGATACGCCGGAGAAGAGAGATGACAGCAGGGTTGATTCTAATGCAAAAACCTGAAGAACATCGTACATTAGTAACCCTGGGTGTGCCACAAGAATTCACCTATGACATCCATGCATAATGCCCGAAGACGAGTTCCAAATGTGGTTGCCGACCTCTTGAGCCCACTTGCATTGGATTGAAAGTAATATAGCGTATATTGTGTATTTGCAGCGTTGAGGAGCGCAGTGACAATATCACCCTGACCTAACGAGTCGATCATGGCCCTTCGCCTGTTCAGGGAGAGATACCCACTTTTGTTCCAGATTTTGACAACTTGATTTTTCTGGACAAAGCCGCTAGCTCCTCTTTGGATAACATTCCTAACAAATCAGAGAGCGCTGCATCGTCTTCAGATGATGCATGAAAGCTGAAGTTTGCAACGTCAACGTCCGCATGGTCCGTTGAGTTATGAATAAGGCAAGTAGGATCCAACGAGCCCATAAGAGCCTTTGGATCTGCCCCCGGCTTGGAGGCCGCAGCCCATTCTTCTACATCATCAGAGTCTGAGGTCAAATCAATCGGGGTGTGTACTGAGCTCCCTTCCTGTAGTAGGCTCGCATCTTCTTTCAACTCCCTTTGTTTTGTTTCCGTCGAAGTGCAGAGCCACCGTGTGGCATCCTCCAGCTTGTTGGGATCGTCAAAGTCATCAGCATATCGAGCAAAGTCCTCTCGACGATACCAACGACGAGATCGAAGGGATAGTCGTACGAGTAGATATAGCGCATGGACTACCCATTTAACATCAGTATACAAGTAGCACTCGAGGTGTGGACAGACTGACCAGGCAAGGCGTCCAAACCCTGAAGGTATATGATCTCTGCATGAGTCAACAGAAAAGATTCATATTCCGTGATGGACGATATTGCATCTATACCAGGCTCAGATACGTGTGGCAAAGTTTTCAACGTTTCTGCAATAGTAGACATACTTTTGAGCACTTTAATATACATACTATCCTCGATTGACCACTTCTTCATTTGGACCTGGGAATCGGTATCTGGGCTTGCGCGGCCGTGGTCGTACTGCGACATCTCCGGAAGTGTACCGTCTCCAAAGAGCGTGCTAGCCACGCCCGAATGACAGAGATACTCCATACTAGAATTTTAACAAGTTAGGGAGATGGTGCGATTGCAGGGTTAAGATGGCCAATCGTGGTAGCAGTCCAACCAACGCACAAGAACCCTCCTACGCGCGCTGTTATGACCAGCATCGAGGTCAGGAAAATAATGGACAGACACAAATTTTCTGACGTATCTCCCTTTTTGCTATCCGGATGTCACACTCTGACCCCCCTCGACCTCCAATAATCTAGTGCGACACGATGTTTCATCGTAGGCTGGTCGACGAATGGTCATTCGTAGCCAATATTGACTCAAAAACATAAAATACGTCTTAATTCGAACGAATCATCTGCAGAACCAGCGAATGAGACTTCAACACCGTGATTAGCTACGTGCTAACAATCCATTTGCCTGGTGGCTAGTCCCAGCGTACTCCATAACACAGAGAAGGCAGTATTTATCATAGCCAGAGTACATATGTCACCTTTACAGCGATCGCGGACTCCTGTATCTGCAGATAGGTGTGGCTGACCCCACATTCGTTCATTTATTACCCTAGTGTCACGAGTGTTCTCGGAATCTGGAAACAGTCCATCGAATTGTTTTCACAATCGCCGTGTTGTCTCGATATTTGTCTCAGCATCCAATATGGCATTCCTTCGAAGGTCCTTGCAACACGTGGGCTTCTGCGTACTCACAAAGGGAAAGATTTAGAAACTGAGGAATCGGTTGACAGTTGGACAAATGGAATGACAGAAGGTCCCTCTTATCTGCTCATGATATCTGGCCTCCAATCCTTCCGAGTTATCTTAATAGGGTCTGTATTCGGAGGTCATCATAGTCTACCAGTCAAACTTGTTCGCTGTCCCTCATCACCATGCGAGTGTGCAGTTTTAATGGGTACAGGAGGTCACTCACCAGCTAAGCGCCCGCTGTGCTATTCCTGTCCTTGCTCGGTCCCAAGGCGCGTTGCTCTCACTCTCCTCTATGTCGCTTCAAAAGGCCGAACATGATCCAACAACGACGGAAGTGACAGATTGGGCTTATATATCCGAAGGTGGTGCAACCATGGTGTTCTCGTATGTTGGCCAGAAACACCCAGTCTTCACTCGTAGAGTCCTTCGCGTTCGTAAGATCGCTCTCGGACACAGTGATACAAAGAACGACGATCAAAGAGATGAAGAACCGGATGATCCGTCTATCGCTTTCCAGAACTCCGTCATCGCGCTCTTGCTCCCTTCAAGCCATTTGCCCAAACTGGAGTCCGTGCATGTGAACAGACAATGGCTCAGCAAAATGGCATTGTACGCCAAAGACAAGCGACCTGACATCCGAAAACTCAAGGACGACATCGACCTCTCAAGGGAAAAGGCCGTCCTCGCCACAGACTTAGTTGGTGGACGTGGCTGGGCCGTGGAGATAAAGGTGATCATTACCAAGTCTTCATACTTTGACTCGGTTTATTGATTACATACTTTCATCCGAACTCTCGTTCGTAGCCAAAATGGGCATTCCTCCCAAACCAAGACTATCTGTCTCCAGAAACGAGGGAGACCAAGTTACGGAACTGCCGTTTTTGTATGCATTCGATGCGCAAGGTGTCTGAAGGGGATCAAGCAGCCGTTGGCTATTGCCCACTCGATCTCTTCTCTGGTGACAAGGACAGGGTGTCAAAGGCTCTTACATCTCTATGGGATGCATGGATCCGTACAGATGGACATATCAATAACCTCAAGGTCTTTGTGGAGGGAAAGCTTATTGAGCCAAAGAACGTAAGATAACGTCGACATACTAAGGGCTACAAGAGACTGACCAACTCAATAGGCGGTAGAGCATCTCGCACCGAATCTCTCAATCCCTGCGAGTTCCGATTTGGCCGATATTCTCCCCGCGTTTCAAAAGGCGCTACTGCCCCTCCTGACCGAATCGCAGCTCCTTTCCGAGATGAGCCACCTCCAGCGTTCCTTGGATGCACTCGACATCGAGGGACTCCGCCATTTCTGGTTAAATTCCAGACTGGCCGATGGTTCGCCTGATAGTGCAGTTGGTGCCAATCTGCCTGACCCCTCGATCCCGGACTGGGTCGAATTCGTCAATGACTACCTGTCGAATGGCAAGACTCTACCAACTGTCAACAATAACAACACAATGGATGATTCTACACTCCGTTCCTACATCATGGCGTACCTGTTGAGCGCAACTTTTAAGGATTGTTCGGTAATTCTGAGACTGGGAGCCGGGGATATTGAGGACAGTATCACGGCAATTGACCTCGATCCAAAGAAGGTGGATCGGCTGGGGAAATGGGAGGATCAGGACAAGAAGATCGTATACGGGTTTAAGGACGCATTCGAAAGAGGTGAAGTTGATATTAATCCTTGTTCAGATGCTGGTAGATAGGTACTGCATTTGCATCATCAACTGGTAAAGCGACCAGGCTTGTATATAACAATAATGCGTTAAGGAGTTCAGAACCTATGGCAAAATTCCGAGTACATAAACTACTGGTAAAACCGTTGCAATCAAGAAAATAGGTCAACTTCACCCATAATTAGATAAAGAGACACTCGTCCAGCGGAATAACTGCGAGGTCAAGCGAAGGTTTGACCAGGTAGTTGTGCCCTTCTTTTGGAACGAGTATCAGCAACCAGCTGGTATCGGTAAGCGGCAGACTCAGATATTCGCTGTTTCGGACCGCCCTCTTCGATATTCGTCGACATCCCCTTCCAAGACATGGGGTGCCATTGAGCTTGCGGCGTCCGTGGGAGGGCAGTCTTTGGATACTGGTGGAGAGGTTTGCGAGTCGTGAAAACTGGGGCCTTCCAGTAGGCTGCTGTGTTCGAGGACAGCTCGTACGGAGTCACTCTCGGCCGCTGTATCTGCATCCCCGGGCCTTTCTAGGTTGGTGGATGGCTCGCTTTTATTGTCGCCTTTGTCCATGTCGAATGGAAGTATTGTATTCACAGATGGTATGGTTGAAAGAACTGGGCGCTTGCTGGTCGGATGGAATGCTTTTTTCCAGAATCGAAGTCCACTGGCCCCTTTCTGTCCTGTCGCCACGGTATTCGAAATGCCGTCTTCAGATGCTGCCCTTCTGAGAGATAGACTACCCTGTGACGCATGAAATGCATCAGAATTTGAAGAAGATATCGCTACATCTTCGGACGAGGATGCTTGACTATCGACAGTGTACGTCTTTCGCCTCTCTGCAGCGGCGGCAGTGCTACTCAGCATCATCATCCCACCCCCTGGAGGGGGGCGATAATTTATCCCATTTCGGTGCTGGCGCTGCCTGTTTAGGATTCCAGTCCGACCTTGAACGCCCATCTTGTACTTATGTCGGCGAGAGCTTGAGTCTGGATCTGGCACAGGAAGAGGCGCAAATGATACAGAGGTTGGGCTATTCCCTTCGTTGTCGAACGAATAGCCGCCATATCGCAGTATTCCAGGACTGCTGTACTGTGAAGGGGCAGAGACCGCTCTCGCGAGCATTCTGCTCACCCGTCTCTAGTCAAAACTCTCCTTAGAGCTAGGATAGGACCAGGTGTTTTGTAATTTTATTTTACAGGAAACTCGTCTTGATAAACAAGGGAGAATGTCGTCGTGGTGCAAGATGCGACTGTACATCGGGTCTCCCCTCACATCTCGGATCAATTCCGCTCCGTCAAGCGGCATCATCGCCCAAAATATTTTTTCCCTCTCCCACTATCTAAATAATAATTTCATTATGCGTTATTTCCTACCGATTCAAGCCTTTGATACATCGTTTACTTTGACAATCCTCGAAGCGGGTCAAAGAGAAATTATGATTTCGCAAGGTTATATAGTTGCAAATGGAGGGAAAATGATTGACTACGGCACGACCGCTCAACGTGCTAGGTGATCTCATTATTTTCGATTGTGGACCATGCCTACAGTAGTCCGTCAATGACTTTGCCAGACAGTAAACGTTCTACGTCAACGTCTCCATATCCTATTCATTTTCTGCACGAAGTTCACTTGACAGTTGGGCAAGGAAGTCCATCGCATCCAAAGAACTGGCCACAATCCGCTTTGGCTCGTCTGGCTTCGCGTGGCTTTCATTGGCCGGAGCGTCCGAAAATGGGACACCTACACTCTTTTTCCGCTTTTTTGCATCGAGGAGCGCTCTTCTCTCTTCCAGTTCTCTTTTGCGCTTCGAACTTGCCCTTGACACGACCGCCTCGTCCTCCGCATCTCCCTCGAATTTGTTTCTTTCTCGGGCGAGTATAGTTTCCTCCCTCGTTGAGGCTAGATCTTTCATCTGCTGCTTCCGCACCTCCTCGTCCGTGGAAAATTGATAGAACCCAGCGCCTTTTGCCCGGTTCTCGTTGGTACCATCATAATGTTTGGTAATCGGGTCCTCCATAGCGTTTTCCATTATCTTAGCGACGCGTTCTGCAGACGGTTGGTACACGGGGAAGTTGGATATATGCGGGCCTCGCAATACGGTTGACCTAAAACATCAGAGGCGTGTAAATGAAATCTTCAACACCTACTCGTCTACATATTCCGCTTCCGCTTGTTCACGGTAGGTCGAGTGCGCGCGGGGTACCTTGCTGCGTTCGACGCGTCTCGTTCTCCCGAATTCGTCCATAATCTCCACAAGTGAATCACCCTCCCCCTGTCCATACCGTTATTCTCTATCATTATAGCCATTTCGACGGACCCGTTACCTGTGAGCCTGCCTCCCTGTCTGGATCTTCCTCGCTGCTGCTGTCCAAGGTATCTTTTGAATCGAACTAGAAATGAATTTAATGTGAGTAATGATAACATCCCGTTCATAGTATCACTTACGTCCACTAACAATGCGTCAATCTGGGCCTGAGACAAACCCCCTGTCCTTCCCTTTTGGAGCTTTTCGTAAATGGCAGATTTCTTCTGCAGTTTCTCCTCCACTGACTCGGCTGTTCTCGAGTTTAGCTTCGCCCATGCAGCATCATCCCTGGCTATTCTTTGGGCAATGCCTTTGTTCGAACGTTTCCATAGGCTCTCTCTCTGTAATGATTGAATAAGTTATTAGAGAAGTGTGTGTGACAAAAGTAAAGGTGCGTGCTGTTCGGCTGCTGTCCGTTCTTCGATCCTCACTCATGCGTTTCCCTGTGGCCTGTCTTTGTGCGACCATGGCTTTCAGCGCGACCATAGTAGAAGAGCTAGAAGTTTCAGAAGTTCCTGGATGGGGACGTGATGTTGATTCCCCAGACATCGTCACCGTTCGGGTTTACGAAGTTATATGGGGAGAGACAAGTTTTACATAATTCAAGCCGGATGCAGTCATAAGACACTGATTCAGAGCATGGACTTTAGAGTGCTTGGTTCATCGAAAACAGTTTGATATTAATGCTAGCAGTAAACTCTGCCAGTAATGATACCAACTATACATGATGCTCTGGCTCTTTCTCATCGCGTCCAGCTACTTGTTCCGGTGACCTTGACGGTTTGCCATGGGGACTCTGTTGAGATGGGTTGCGACTCTTCCTCTACTAACAAGCCCCACTCGTCTTCATGTTGTCGAGGTTCGTAGCGTGTCCACCTTATTCTTCTTGCCCAGCGGGCTCTCTTTTTCGGCTCGACCCACTCCCATTCGACGAGTTCATGTCTGTTGATTCGACCGCTGCTTTCGGAAGTTATACCGCCAAAGATCAACGCATCGTAGAGGACCTCGAGGGATCCACGACAGGCGATCGAAATCGCGTCAATATTCCACAAGTCCGCTAGATCGACCTCATCAAAACGAAACCACTCAGACAATGCGTCCTTTATCAAGTCTAGAATCACGCTATGAGATTCAGGAACGCTGGGTAAAGCGGCTTCAAGGCCAGGATGACGCTTAAAGCTGTGTTCCATCACGAGTTGGTGGTTGGTCCCGGCCTGTAGACAATCTAGCTTGTGAATTGCCCGTTGCTCGTACAAGTCCCTGTGCTCCTCCTTTCCTCTATCACGCTTGAATATGGCTGTTTGCGTAGCATATGAAGGGGTCCCATCCACATGCGTCATTGCTTTATCCCTGGCCCAAGGATCGGGTTCCAAACTTGTCCCAACTCCTGATATTTCAACGCTATATCCCCATGATTGCGCATTACTGTAGCACCACAAATGAAATTCCTCTCTTGTCCATTCAAACTTGTGATCATGGTGGCGATATAGGCGCAACGTGCGTTTCGTTGGGTCCAGGAAACCTGATGTACGTCCCTCGATTGAGTTATCACCGACTGGTGAGCTATCCGGTGGGTTTGTGAACAGTTGATTGAACTCATAGTTTGGCGTGGTGATGACTAGAGTATCTGGGGCGTAGCGACCCAGTAACATAGGGCAGAAACTCTCTAGAACATCATCGTGGAGGTGCTCGATGCTGGATCCAAGCTACTCAGTCATGGTCGACAAGAGCCAGCCATTCCGACATACACTTCTGAGGAGATAATAACATCAAACTCCTGAAAGCGTGGGTTATACGTTTGTAATCCACCTTTCCAAAGTTCAGTGGTCAGGTCCGACCACCGTGGACGGGGACCAAGCGATGTACTACCTTTACACGTGAATTGCATTACCATGCTATTGTAACGAGAAAAAAAAACTTACTCTCCTTTGGGTTTATCTCCCTCTCCGCTCGCGTTAGCAGCTCATCATGCATATCCAAGCCGGCCACTCGTTTCAGTGACCATGCCGGATATTTATCTGCGGCAGCACGAATAGGAGCATCTAAGGAGATATTATACCGGGAATCGAAATCAGCTGGGACTGGCAAAGACAGCGCAGGCCGACACAATACTCCTAGCAGTCCTCCTTCGCCACAACCAAGGTCGAGTACAGAAGCCACTGGATGTGTGCGAAGCAGATCGAGGATGAAAAATAATCGTTGTTCAGACAACGGGGGAAAGAACCGGACCAAGGACTGCATTCTAAAACGACCAAAGAGGCAGGATCAAAGACAAGCATATGGCGAAGCAATGTTTTAAACATGCAAAAACCAAGAAATGCCAATTATTTCACTTGGAAACGTGACAGGAAAACAATATAAATATATATTGATTATATACACAGAATAAGAATTCTCCCCAAATCACCAATCCAAAAATATTCAAAAATATTCCAAAATAAATAAATAAAATAAATAAATAAAAATAAATAAGCTTGCAGTCAAAAACTTGGGACTTGGTCCAAATCATTAAGGCTTAGGCATAAATATTAAACTTAAGTTCAAAAATTTCCAAAATACATCAACACATGTACACATGGCCTAGGGATGTGCCTCATGACATTCTAGTTAGTATTCTGCTTGCACCTTCTCACACTCTTCCTTTCCTTTTCTATTCATGCCATATTCCATTGCATCCATCATCCATCTATTTTCTAGATTGCATGCTTACCAAGCCTAGCAGCTTGACTGGGCCCAAGCACAAGGTTCACAAAGGCATGTACAGTCATATCCCACAGCTTTCTAATACCAGCAAATGCTGACAAGCTGTGCTCAATGTTCTTCACCAGACTTCTCAAAAACTCTAACCATCATCTTGGGTGGCATCAAGGAGGATGGTGAACCTGTGATCATCAATGGGTATGGGGGATCAGGTAGAGGGTTGTCTGGTGTTGTGGAGTATGGTGTATGCTGACATTGGCGGGATTTCACCTGTAAGTAGTGGGTTGAATTGAAGAGAAGGGGGACAGTTGTGTCATTGTCATCATTATGAAAGTCAAAGGATGAGAAAAGTTGTATTGAAATATGTGTGGGAGTGGGTACAGAGTCATATGCACCAACAAAAGTATAGCAGTGATGTCCTATCTCAGGTCACATCTTTGGAGAGATGATCTTCCATGTTTGGGGTTGTTTATGTAGTCAAAAATGGCAGGAGGGCATATTTGAAGTTGCCTTAGAAGTGGAGTAGGCCAGGAAGATGGAGCATAAAGCAGTGTCATGCACTGTGCTTACTGCATTCACATTGTGTGAATCTCCAGTAAGTGTTCTCCATCTGCATGGCTTTGTACTCTCTCATTTCTATCTATTTCACTTTATTCTTGCGCTCTGTCTTATGCGCTTTCATTGTGATTCAGTTTGCTTAGTTGACATATAGGTATTACACCAGCTGAAAAAATGACTTGGTTGCTCCCTACTGTCTCTGCCCATTTAAGCTCCCCTTTCCTGCACTCTGAGCTGCTCAGTGCAGAGAGCAAACCCTCTGCACCTCTCTAGCCACTTTCTCTCCACTTGCTATTTCACTGGTTTAGTACACCTAATCTGTGCTGCTGTCAATCACATACAGCATCTGAACCAGGGATTCTCTTGCAGTGCTCATAGCTCTGTTTGCTCCCTGAGTATCTTTCTTATTCCTGGAGTCCTATCCCATTCCTTGATTTCTATCTTATTCCTGATCGATGTATATATACCTGAGCAGCTCTGGAGTTGAGTACCTCACTACTACTCACTCCTCTGCTCCCAGGTTAGTTAGCTCTCTCCTGAACTCACTGTTACACTCTACTCTGCTCCTAGATATTGGGAGCTCTAGTATTATACACTCCTCAGTCTACTAGTCTGATGCAACTCCACATCATTATCTGCCCCAAGCCCTTGCACATATTCCAGCTGTCTCCTGTCCTCTGATGGCCATGCTGAATGCTATTAATGAGAACATGTCATTCTACAAGGAGATGCAGAAGGAAGTAATGAATTTACACAAACAGATGGCTGCCTGCATGAACAGAATTCTGCAAATAATAATAATAATATTGCACTTGGAAGTGGGTTGATCACATCCATTGCATTCGTTCTTGCTGGGTCCCAATTAACTGCTCAATGATTGTCAAAACATCTTGAATTTGACTTGAAACTTCGCTCCTCTATTATTCAAGCTATATACCATCTATGTGACACCAGCAGGGTTTAACAGTTCAGTTCTAATGTCCTCGAG
>WSTO01000085.1:10812-31722 GCA_019627685.1 Serendipita sp. 399 | reverse complement strand
CGACCACATTTGACAGCTTTCGATTGGGATACCATATGCATGCTTTTCAATATCTTCGACACTGATAGAAGTGGAACAATTGGTTTTAATGAATTCAATGGTCTATTCAAGGTTCGTTGAGTGGGCTCTCAGCTCAGCCACGTTCTCACCATCCTGCAAATAGTATATCGAGGAATGGCAGCGGTAACGACACCATCCACTACATTGAACCGGTTTCTAATTATCACCATCTATAGAGTATTCCGGCACTGGGACACGGACCGGAGTGGTACCATTGAAGAGCGCGAACTTGCTGGGGCACTGAACGGGTTTGGTTACAACCTCTCTCCTCAACTGATCAATTTGATTGCAAACAAGTACAGTACGTACTTCTCGCCACCATTTGGGTTAGAATACTCCAGTATCTGACATGACTCAAAGGTGGAGTACCAATCTCCCGAGGTCAAGGGGCGGCTCCACCCGCCATTACGTTTGACCGTTTCATTAGGTGTGCTCTTGACTCTTTCTACTCATTTCACGAGCTGATTGGTATCATCCAAGGGCTTGCGTGGTCGTCAAGCAACTCACTGAGGCATTCCAATCGGTTGACCAAGATCACGATGGTTGGATTCAAGTATCTTATGACCAATTTATGAGGATTTTTCTCCGGGCACCTTAATTCGCTAACGCGACATAAACTTGGGCTCTCCATTTCACGATCCTTGAATGATATTACGAACCAAGTAACGCTTGTAATCCGCTCTAATTTGGATCTATATATGATTGTTGTCCACGCCCATTCGAAGCTAACATGGGATTGAGTTGCCACTGAATGCAATGCTCCTTCGACCGCTCCCTCATGCTGTCCTCTATTGCCCAGCCAACCAAACTAGCTTCAAATCAAGATTCATTCATATACTACGTAGACCATCTTTCATAGTCGGTCGTACTCCTTCGACCATTCAGACCAGGGCATCAAGAATCGTGCAGGCACAGAGATCTTGTTCAAGCCCCCGCTTTATTCATCCACGCGGTCCCATCAAGCCTCTTCCCGTGCCGGATGGCGCTTTCGACATTCTCTTCTTTGGCGGTGATGAATTTTCTTGTCAAACTTTGAGGAATTTACATGCTGCCAAAGGTAAGCGTTCTGCTTCATTGTGTCTGTCAAACGACGCCTTAGCTACCAACCTCACAATTGTGACCCAAGGAGTTTGGAACACGCTGCACGTCGTAACGCAGGAGGATACCTACAAAACGGAGAGAGGGAAACGGCTCGTGGAATGTAGGCTTGGTTTACGCTCGCTATCTAAATAGCAGCAAACGAACTGATCCCATTTCTTCTTTTTAGCTCCAGTGAAACTACTGGCTGCAGACTTGGGTCTTCCATGTCATCTGATCCCAAAAGACAAATCAAAACTGAAAGCGATGCACGTAAGTATCCTTTCAACCTCATTTTACCTCGTTTAACATTCCTGACGACAAGTGTGCCCAAAACTTCAACAGTTCCCGAAGCCGTTCCACCGCCCTATGAACTACCCATCGCAAATCCTCATTGTCTCCTCCCTGGGGCGGTATATCCCCTGGAAAGTTCTCAAACGATTTGACCCTTCTCGCAAACTGAATCTTCACCCGTCCCTCATTCCAATGTACCGTGGGGCAGCCCCGATCCAGCGGGCTATCGCCGATGGCAGGGAAGAAACAGGTGTAAGCATCATCGAGGTGGAAAGGGTGGCTATGGGCTATGACGTCGGAGATATTTGGGCACAGAAGAAGATAGTAAGTAGTTTATTTCGTTGCTTTTCTCGTTATTCCTCTAACACCCATCCGAGTCTATCCCTCCTGGGTCAACATATTCGTCATTGATGCCAATATTGGCAGATGAGGGGTCCGAGTTACTTATCTCGGTACTTCATAATATGATAAATGGAACGGTACGATCTGATCTTTGCGGCGTCTCCCAATTAACGTGTTGCAGCAACCGGATTCAATTGAACAAGATCCTTCCAAGGCTACGGAGGCGCCAGCGATAGACGGTAAACATGCAGTTGTGGACTGGTGGAAATGGGATGCCAGGATGATAGAGCAGGTCTCCCGGGCTTTCGTGCACCAGGTACATTCAGTTTACACGACCTATGTGATGCGCGAACTAACAAAGAACTGAGTAGAAGCCAATCTATTCCTATGTTTTTGACTATGAAACCACCCTTCAGCTTTTCGATATCTCGATTATACCTTCAGAACAGCATAATCCACACCTCACATCCATCGGGTTGGCGGAATTGAACCGGAAAACCGGCTTGTTGGAAGTTAGAGCCGCGTCGGATACGCAGGTGGCGGTAGGAAGCGTGAAACAGAGGAATAAGAAACTCATCGCGTCAAAGCAGTGGTGGATTGGCGTCAATGACAAGAAAAAGGTGGATGGAATGATACAATTTCACATGGGACCATGGAGGGACGAGGAATCACACCCAGACTTTGGCCACTCGCGACCAAGCAGTGGTAACGAACGCGTTTGAATGCCTCGGTGCCTGTGATTAATACTATTAATATATACTTGATGTGCGCTATGACTTCGGCATTGGTATGCATTCCATGTGAGTCTTTCCTGGATTGAGAGGCAACGCGCAATAAAATCCAAACTCCTGGGTCAAGAGGCGTAAGCCACTCTCCCTCCCATCAACAAGGTAAAAAACAAACCTGCATAGCCTCAAATAGCCTCGTACTTTGCATGTGTATCTATACGGAGGTCATTTCCGGGATTATGGTTTGTTGGTAAGACGAGATTCGGGTTTGGTCACTCACCAATCGACACTCTTTGGACAGATTGCCGTCTGGTTGTCTACAAAGTTCTGAAACGGGTGCACCTCGTTCACTGTCGAATGTGTAGGTCGCCTTTGGTGCTTTCTGTAATGTGAGAGTCCGTTCTATGTGAGTCTACTACGTTCCGTTGCAAAAAAGCGGTACGAACACTGATAAATTTTCTCAATGCCTCTTCTGGGTTTGATTTTTCCCTGGCTTCTGAGTTCTGTTTCTGCCAGAACATGATGATGGATTCCAAGTTGCAAGTTCCGAATCGACGTATGACGCTCGGGTCGGAATGAATTCAGTCCCATTCTGCTTCCTACCGACTGGTCCCCTTTCGTCCCTTCAGCCCAGTCTCCACCACAGGAGTGTCTCAAGTCTCGTCAAAAATACTGTGTGAGATGGATGAGGATGGACCTAAAGTCTCCACTCGGTCCCCGGTATCATTGCGCGGACACAACCTGAAGGACGCCATTCCTGGTGATAAAAAGGCCCACGAGATAGCTTGGGAACAGGTCATCAAGTGGGAAGCAATGCATGGCGGTGGCTTGCGATGTGGGGGAATCAAGCTCATATCGTTTGCAAAGTTCAAGCAAAACCGAAGTCCCAGCGCCATGTGGGCAGTATTTAGAGGGTGAATATCATTCCACTTTTTACTGTCCGATTCCGACTCGTGACTGCTGCATTTTGAATGTTCTCGGGATTAACGACCATTGGGGTTATAGGCACAAACCACCATACGAGCGCCAAGATTGGATCATTGATCGCTGCGGAAATATCAATCGCTACATTATTGACTTTTATAGGAGACCCATCGACCCAAAGGACCCTACTTCACCGGAAGAAAGGCTGGTCATCAATGCGCGACCCTCAGTTAGAAATTGGGATGGGGCGAAATTAAGAATACGAAGAGGATGGAGAAGATTGATAGCTAAAGTTACCCTCGGGAGGTATGGCTTTACGGACGACTGAAAGGTTTGTGGAACCTCAGGTAAAAAACGGTTTACTCACTCCATGGTCAGCCCAGCACACCCATCATATCATGTTATTTCTATTTTGGCATATAATCAAGACTTATTTTTATGAGCATATCCTAGCTGGTCTTTGAGACAAGGCGTACCCTTTGACCTGGTCTCCCAGATTTTCTCCGTTTGGTTGACGCCGAAGTTCTGGGCGGATAGAAAATAACCACTCAAGCCTCAGTCTATGCTCACAATGCGTTCTGATTTCGGTAAGAGGACGCCTCTCATACAACATGCTATTCCACATTCGAAGAAGCGGCACTCCAACCTCTGAAACATAACACGCAGCTGAGGTGAGGCCCGTTAATTTCTAGTTTCGGAGTCACTCCCGTCTCATGGACAGCTAGGAGTGAGCAGACTTCTCAGCCCATGTGCCGATGTGGAGGCTAACACTTTTCAAACAGACACTCGTGTTTCCCTTTGTTCACCAGGGCCATTTACAGTATCCAGGATGTTGAAGCAGGGCTATGTATTCAGTAACCGGAAGCAAGAGGCTCGCCAATCATGGCCAAAAGTCGTCGCGCAACGTGCCCTCTTGACGTCCCACAAAACCGAGGTTCCAACCTTTCCGTCACGCATACCTTTCCCATCCGAAAGAAGGTGAGGCTAGAGGTACATAAACCTACTATCCAGTTATCTTTGAGCCCCGTCTCCCATCCATCATCCTCCAACATCCCTCTCCTATAACTTTCCTTTCCTCCCTCTCTCCTCTGCTCCGACTCGAAGCTCGCTCAGCACTCGTCGCTCTTGTGCTTCATCATTCCTCCTGATTCAGATCGGGGTCTCTAGCACGCTTTCTCGTGAAGGTGCGCGCTTCTGCTTGCCGCCAAACCCATAGTCACGCGCCAGAAGAACTGACGAGGTGAGCATAGCTATCGATTCGATTGTTTAATGCAAAGCATCTCTTCTAGCCTATTTTCGAGCGTAGGTACCGATGCTCATCGCCAGCGGTAAAATTCTGACCAAGTCATAGCCGACAACTTCAGGGCAATTTTCATCTGCACTGTCCCTTCTGATTCGCGAAGAATTGCCAAATATGCTCACCGGAAGTATGCCGTCGGTTGAACTTCAGCTCGCACGGATACTCTCAGTGGTCTTTGGAGTTATTGGAATCTCTGCGATCATCATTCTTCTTTGCATTCTCTTACACCGCAGGCGTATGGTAATAACAGCCGGAGCAGAGGAATCTACCGGTGTCAGGGTGGAACAAACAGTCTCTGCGGATCATGATGTTAGGCAATCTATGGGAGTCATGGATCTGCGTAAGGGATTACTCCGATTTATTCCTGTGTGGGGCTAACTTTACTCCTGACTACAGCGAATCGTCTCGTGAACGGCTTAGTGAAGCAGAGCCGGGCATCAAGGGCGAGATCAATGACGCTCCCTATTCATTCCCCGCCTCCTGCCTTGGTCCATAATCGTCACTCGTCTGCGGTGAATGGGAGGCAAGAAGCAAATCCTGAGGTCGCCTATATTCCAATCGTTCCTCCTCGACGCTTCCGCACAACGCCGAGTACGCCACCAGGATTATACAACGAGACCGCTATCAATACCTCGGCTCCCACAACTGGTATCATCGTTATCCATCCTCCCAGAACGCGGCGGAACTTGTATCCGTTGGTCCCGCCCCCCACATACGCCGAGTCTATGCGCTTTCACGCAACAACGAGACACCATTCCCCAAATCAATCGCATCATGTTCAACACTGAGGTGAATTTCCTTGCCATGCCCGGACACCATCTTTCACGACTGCCCACGACCACTCATGGCCACTCACGACAACTCACGACCGCTCACAACCTACTGATCTCTTTCTTCTTCTACATTCATTGCTACATATACTTCAGCCTCACTCTTGATTCCTTCATTTTCTTTTTTTCTTTTTTTGTAAAGATGGTCATTCGTTTGTTTTCCTACTTTCAATAGAATGCATATAGCCTCGAACGGGTTTATTTTTGATTAAAAAAAGAGCCATGTGATTCCTACTAAGTTGTGTTGGTGGCCAGCAGCTGAAGACGTTGCCTTTGCCCTTGCGTCATTCCATCGCCGTGCCGCTTGAACCCGACCGCGTCAACAATTCCGGCGACTGCAGATGTCGCATATCTATCGAAGATTCACAAGTCACAGATTTCTAAATAATACTTCGTTTTGTGCACAACAACGCTGGGCGACTTCAACGCTTGCTCGACATGCTGTGGGTGCACGATGGAATTCGAATTCGTCAGGAACTATGGCCGGGGATAAGTTACCGGAGGATTCCCAAAAGATTGAACGAGATGGGGTGATGTTCATAGACTCGATATTTCCGGTTCAACTCGGGATCTGGGAGTGAGTTAACAAACCTAGCTTTAGTCTCTGCTTGTTTTTGTGAAAATTATGACTGACTATTGCTAGTATCCGCCACTATATTGCTGCGAGCCAACAATTGCGAGTCATCTCCTCCCTTGAGGAAACCCTGAATCAAATCACATTACCGGGCTTTCGCGTCGAGAAACTGGAGTCAAGGTAAGGTTTCACACAGTTAGGAGGCCGAGATTTCTATGAAGGTTACAATTTATGCAGAATAAAGGACGGTGGCGCATTTGTCAAGTTCAAGTACATGCAGGTGACCAAAAAGAATGGTGACGAACAGCCGCTAGACACTCCATCATTAGAAGACGAACTCAAACGGCAAATACATGCACTCGGAGGAATCAGAACGTGGATTGGAAATCATGCTGGGGATGTATGGCTAGTCCGCGGCAAACCGTGGAAGGAGGATATGCGCCGCTATGCTTCAAACAATATGAAGGTTTTCTTTGAAGGACCGGATATCTATCAGGTGTGTAAGATTTCAACCAGAGCCCCATCTCTTGGCTGAATGTTACCTCAGGAAACGCTTTATGATATCATGAGGGTGCGTCTGTGTCCCTTATCCGAGAGATACTGCCATGTTTACTCTCCTTTGACAGCACTATGGCCAAATTTCCAATATCAGCAATCCGGTTCCGGTCCCCGCAGGAAACCTACGATTCTCGACCATCAAATTCGCGAATTCACGCGCCGCCACGCGAGCCCATAACTGTATCCATGGCTTTACTCTTGTCGATCAGCCAGCCAGTTCGTTCTATTATCCTTTCTCACAATTGAAGGCTCATTTCTACCATTACAGTTCCCGGTCAAAGCACGGAAGTGAAACCCACCCGTCTTGCTACGGTTTATGAGCGAAAGCTCAAAGGGCAAGCAGTTTGGGATTGGATTACCGGACATCCTCGGATATCAGTCCCAGTCCTGGTTTTCCTGCTTGGTTCGCTGTCATACATAGCAAGTCGTCCTCAGTCCAATCCGCGGAGTTCCAGAAAATTGATGCTTCAAACAAGATTTTTGACCCTATTAGAACCTTGGTCGTTCAAGCAAAGGTAGTGGGATGGCTTGACTTCGATGGTAAATTCCACTCGCATCGGTGGAACAACCAACTGAACGCGCCATGTAGAGTTCCGAGTCATAAAGTGGCTACGGAGGAATATCATTGATAGACTCAACTTCTTCCGCAAGAAGGAGGCTGATCCAGAGCCTGCTACATCCGTTGACAATGAAGCCCTCTGGAAGGATCGAAAGGAAGCCGAGAATACGTTACGTGCATATCTTTCTGAAGCACCTAGTGAGTAGAAGGAGATGATTCTCAGTGGATAATGAAACCTAAATTTTATTAGGCACCATCGCTTTTGTGCATGGCCCACAAGGGAGCGGAAAGAGCTCCATGCTGAACCGAGCATTGCGGCACGCTGACCGGTAAGTATTCATCGTCTACGATTATATAAGACTCACATACCCGTAGAAAAGTCCTGGTCATCGACTGTGAAGTACTTAATAGATCGCGAAGTGATGCCGACGTGATCAATGGCCTAGCTGCTCAAACAGGTGTGCCTGGGCGGTGCATATTGCTCATATTTATTCTTATATCTGTTCAGGATATTGGCCCGTTTTCACATGGCTGAACAACGTTACTGGAATGATCGATCTTGCCAGCGTCGGTCTCATTGGACAAAAGAGTAGGTTTCTACCAAAACGTTGCATAGGAGACGCATTGACAACTCCCAGCGGGACTTTCTTCATCCGTGGAAAGTCAGCAGAAGGAGATCTTAGAGGTCGTCGGTAGTGCATTAAAGGGAGTTTCTTACCGTTACCGCGAAGTCCAACGCGGTAAGGAGATCAGGAAGAAGCTCACTCAGCAAACGGAGGCCAAGCTCAAAGAAACGATGGAGAAGATTCAAGAGGGCGTTTACCATGATCCTAGAGTTGATGCTGTTGCCGGAACTGGTGTCACGAGTGAGCTAGGGGTTGGGGATGAGCGTATGACAGAAAAGGATGTTTATCATTCCAAAAAACCACCAGAGTCGGTAGAAAGAGCCATTCTCAAGGCCGAAGAAGTTATTACGTCCGGGAAAGAAATGGTTCAGCAACAACTTGATCCAGTACCTCCGGACCAGCAACAAGAATCCAAAAAGAACGACAAGTCTGACCCAATTGGCGTAATACAAGGTGCTGTTCAGGGTGTCGTCAACGAAGGGAAGCAAGGGGCTGAAAAACTTTGGTCTGGAGCCAAGGACCAGTTGGGTCTGAAGGGTCCTCAAGAGCCAACATCACGTCCGAAACCCGAATATCCTCAGCAAAAAGATATAGGCGATGATATACGGGCACTTCCAGTAGTCGTCATCAAGAACTATTCCACAAAGAACACATTCACTGACGAGCTCGTCGTGGTGCTTGCTGAATGGGCCGCTGGGTTGGCAGATGGCGGTTTAGCACATGTTGTGGTAATGAGTGATAATCGTGATAATGGCAGAAGGCTCGAGAAAGGTGAGACTCTATACGGTGTATCCTTTCCGCTCACCTGACTGTCAATCAGCTTTGCCGTCCAAACCCCTTACTTCAATCGCCGTCGCGGATGCGGATCCCGCGAGCGCTCTATCATTTGTTCAAGACAAGTTGAATCAATACGGAGTTCAGACATCGCTCGGGAAAGAGCAAAGGCTACAAATAGAGAGGCTAGGTGGCCGATCTAGCGACCTAGAAACCGTTGAGTACTCATAAAGATAAGGGTAGTTTTACTTACTTATCGTTCTACAGTTGTGTCATAAAGTGAGGAATGGGCTGACCGTGGAAATGGCTGTGGAGGATATCATTGCGCGAGGAGTTGGGGAACTACGCAAAAACGCTTTTGGTGAAGAGGTGGAAGAAATCAAATCCATGGGATGGTCACCTCAGCAAGTCTTCTTCATCCTCAAGAACCTTGCAAAATCGACAGAGGTACGGACAGATTTCTGGGATTTGGGCAATTCTCTGACTCCCTTACATAGCTTCCGTACTATGATGTGTTGCTTGACTTCCCCTTCAAAGGAGACGAAGCTGCCCTTCGAAGTCTGGAACATGCCGAGTTGATCTCCATCACTACGCAGGAAGGTAAGAAGAATCATTCCTCTCGTCGGGTTCCTTCTAATGAAATCAATCAAGGTCGACCATCTACAATCAGACCAGGAAGGCCGGTCTATCGGTACGTCTTTGAACGCTTGGTCAATGGTCAGTCGTGTCTTATCGCCAGTCATGGACAGCGAGCTAACGAGCCTCCAGATCAAATATTCCGATCAGTCCAAGATATTGCCCTCAATGACAAGGCCATTGCTTCAGCCGAGGCAACCATTCGTGCTTGTGAAGAAGAATTACTAAAACTCGAGCAAATACAGCCACTTGACAGCGGACTATTGTCTTCAGGCGTCACACGGCAGAGAGCCAACTATCTTCTGAAGAAGATATATGAAGCAGAGACGAAGGTGGAGAAATTAGAGGCCGCCAATGCTTTGTTGAAAAAGAGTCTCAAGAAACCATGAAACATTCCGTATCAGTTATGTATTCATATTCCTAGGTCATGTGCATGAATTCTACCAATCGATTTCCAATATTCAAGCTGTACAGTTTCGATAGTTGGTGTAAGTGTTGAGTGGAATTATCGTTTACTTTTGCCGGGTACGGTCGGCTTCTTCTTTTTGGGCACGTCAGAATCTGATCCTCCCCCTCGCTTATCGGCTTTCTTTTTGTCCGCTGAAAAGGATTCAACATCTGTCTGCAAAGATGAGAGAGAAGAGATCGTTACTAACACTTTGCTGCCTTGGCTTCCATTTCCTCCCAGTCTTCACCCGAGTCGTCCACTCCTGACATGTCGTCATCATCACTGCCATCGCCATCGTCATCAAAGTCACTTCCACTGTCGTTACTGGAAGAGGCTGGTTCAGAGTCCTCATCGTAATCCGATTCTTCCTCCGAAGCGGAAGAGTCCTGTAACCTGATCAGTCATACTATATCTAACTAAAGCAATGCAGTTACCGCGCCAGTTGGAGCACCAGGAATTGTAAGGAATCCCCAGCCACCTCCTGCAAAGAACTCTGCTGGATCGTCGTTAATGGTTTTCATAATCGGACCCCAGTTGAGATTGATTTGGCTTTCGGCAATCGGCACATCGACATCACTGCGAAGGGGTAATAAGGATAAGCAACGTTGCGTGGCTGGGCACGTACTTCAGCCATTCCATGACGTTGTTGAGTTGAGAGCTTGGAATGGAGTTGATCGACAGAGGAGGTTTGGTGAGATCACGGAACACGAAGACAAGGTCGAAATGCTTGAGTCCAAACTGGACTCTTTCCAAGGATGCCATCTCAATCTCTGCGAGGGTGGCCACTAAGAATGGCGGATCCGTCAGGTAAACGAGGCAGTCCATGGTAGGAGCGAGCTTGACGTTTGTACGGAAGGGGACTCCTTCGAATGACAGCTCGGAATAAGGGATATCTAGTTCCAATGGTTCCCCGTTCTACGAAAATGATAAGCATAATCAAGGTTGGCTACCAGATGTATCACGAACCGAGTCGGTCGCAGCTTCAGAAATCTTTTCGGCAAAGGCCTTGAACTCCTTGTTGAGCTGGACCCGTCGTTTCCGCTCAGCTTGTTCCATCTCAATTTCATCTTCGTCGCCATAGCGGTGCTTTCGCTTGCGATTTCCTGTTTCGTCAAACTGCATATCCGTAGCTTCGCGATAGAATTGCACGTCCTATACAATACTCAGATGCCGTAGAGCAACGATAAACAATACAAACCCTGGTTTTCTTTTTGCCTATCATAATGGGCGATTTCAGGTGACAATGAATAATAACGACAAGTTCATTGTCGCATGGTTGGAAGAAAAGATGCTTGATGTTCGAGAAAAGCACATCTAGTACTTTGTCAAGGGCCCTGAACGTCTCAGAGCCGTCTGTTTGTACTTACCGACTCTCTGGTTTGCCATGGAGGTGTATCGCAAACCATTTTGGTGGATCTCCACGTCTCCAGGCAGCCGCTTACCGTCCAATGGTGGTCGAGGGAACACATCGGGGAGTTTGTATGGTCTGCGGCCTATCGAAGGTTAGTAGAGGATAGAGAAAGAGTTAGCTGCTACCTTTTAGCTCTTCAAGTTTATCCTGCTCCACCACGTCAGCAAGTTCCTTCTTTTGTTGCTCTCTCTTGTTGACGTCCTTTTTCAGCTGCTGGATAGATGCGAATAGGTTGTCGAATCGCATTCTGTTCAGGGATCGATACGTCAAAGAACGAATAAACGTGGCTTCGGGGTCTTCGAAAGGCTGATGTTCTCAATTCATCAGCAACGTTGGGGTGTACAAACTTGACTCTCACCGTGTCTTCCTTTTTGCCTGTGAGCTGGCCAGGAGTTTGAAAGTTGATCCGTAAATAGACATATTCGGCCTCGTCGTTTTTACTGGCATTCTTTATGGTATTGATATGGAAAGGAACGGCATACCCATTGATGGGCAAAACGACGGTCAACGCCTTCTTGTCTATATAGATCTAGCCTTGGGTCAGAGCCTGCTTTATCCTTGTTTCAACACCCACCTTCGGTTCGCTGACTTCGGTCGGCAACGCAGCATCTCCCTTGTAACTGATAAACCGCTTCCAAGCCTTACGTTCCGCACCACCGCCACCACCACCGCCTGATTCGTATCGTGCCACACCTTCTGATTGCCGCTTAGCGTGCAGCTCAACCTGGTGAGGGTATATTTTTGTTCGCACAGTTTGAACTGATTCGGCACCACCACCGCTTCTGGTGGCCGTTCGTAACGCTTTGCCACCGGCCATCTTTTTCTGCGGGGAGGGGGGTTTAGGGGCGGCCTTGGGCTTTGGCTTCTCTTCATCGTCCTGTTGGAAGAAGAATAGACAATCCTTCGATTCCCTGGCGACGTCTGTCAAAGCAACGCCACGTTCCTGGCCTATCTTGACCGTATCGGCAAGTTGAATGGAATAAGGCCTGTATGACCGAGCCTCTCAGCACGAGAGTCAGAAGAATGGCGCAACATCAAAAACTCACGCAGATTTCTCATTTTCTCGGACGTCTTGGAAGGCAATAACCACGTTGAATACCATATTGGTACGCAAAACTCGACCGTTTTTGGCAGAGAGCACGTAAGCAGATTCTTTGAACTCGAGACCCATCTAAAACAATCGATATTGAGGCTTGCGTTTATTCACCGAAAATGAGGACTCACTGCATGCCCGAGAGTTTTGACAAAATTCGCCTCTAGCTCCGGTTTCTTTTGCTTCACGATCCCCAATGCGTGGTTATACACATCCCGAGCAACTGCACCCTCTTTGAGTTTCGAGACAACCTCTTTATGAAGCTCGACAGCAAGCGCATACACCGACTCTTGTGACCTGCTGGGATCCACAATGTAGCTTCGGGCTATATTAGCGCAGTAGCCTTTATATTTTAGTCCAACAGAAGTGATCAATACCCCTTTGAAGGAAATTTCGGCTGCAGATGGTTCGTTGACGAGCTTGAGGTTATAACCCGACGCCACGGACTGAATCTGTGGCACATAAACAAACTCGACTGACCCAAAGTCGACCTATCATTGAAAGGTTGTTATTGAGCGGTGCCTGCTGTCCTCAAGAATAGAAAGTGCATACGTCGGTGAGATTTCGCCCTTTACTCCATAGTTTCATGTCTGCTGGCCGATCGTTGTCCCCTAGGCGATGCTCGACCAAACTAACAAGAGCCGCATGGCTTGTTGGTTTCTCTTTGTCGATGATTGTCTCCAGTTTTGGCAGAATGTAGGATGCCACGAGAGTATTGCAAAGGTTTGAAGTCGTACGTATGATTTTCTAAGCAGCCAGATGAATTGGACACTTGACTCAGGTGAAAAAAAGAGGCGACTTACTAATTCCTCCTCATCCTTAATAGCCATAGCAGCGCCTAAGGCAATCGAGATATCAATAGATTCGAAACTCCGGCCGGCAGCTTGAAGGGCGGTTTTATAGTCACTAATGGCCTTTCCAGACTGCTCTTCCTTAGTTAAGGAGCCGACTCGTTGCTATGAATGGCTGTCAGAAAGGACGATGCCTTCTCGACGTGGACAGTACTGACCACATTGGTAAACAAGGCGATAAAGTTATTCATCACCTCCTGTGTACCCGCCGTGGCATCCTTCGCCTTTGGTAGAGCGAGAATCTCAACTGGAACACGAGGCGAAGATGCTCGGATGGGTTCCAAAATCTTCGCTGTGAGAGATCGCCCGTGAATAAAGCAATTCAGGTCACAACAAGACGTGTTGCTCACCTTTGCTACTCGAACAGAGAAATGTAACCCGATTTTTCTGCATCAAGATGAACGTAGAGGGAAATTCGTATCCCAGAAGCCATGTCTAAAGATTTGATTCGATGTATGGTCAACATTTCGTCCATTATGACAGTATAAAGAAAAGATTCACTTGTACAGCAGATGTCTTCCGAGGTACGTCATCTTCCGAATGCTCTCCAGAGATCAGGAGCAAAGCGTCCAGATTGCTCATCGAGTTGTATTCTTCGAAGTCGCTTGCTGACTGCAAATTGAAACTTATCAGCACTTTCATCACCACAAGGAGAGCTCAGATAGGCGCCATGTATCACCCCCGCGGTTTCCATACTCGCTGCACAAGAAAAGCTGCAAATCATGCAATCATACAGAAGAAAGCGCGCTTTTTACGCGCTTTTTGGAGATAAAGTATGCTTGTACACAATTTCATCGAGCTTCGAGGAAAAAATAACGCGAAAAATCGCGCAGATACCGCTCGAACGGCGCAAGGGCGACCGAAAGAAAAAATCAACTAACCGCCCAAGCATCATAGATTATCGACATTCGCACATTGTAGTGCACAGTGTCGAGTTCGACGGGAGCCATTGGAGGAGAATGTCGTGGATGGAAAACAAGAAACAAGCTTTGTTCTTCAGATGGGCCACACAAATTTATGGGGATGGATTACCCCTCAAGGCGGCCAGAAGCATTCTTCTTACGACTTATATGTTTAAGATGGAATCTTATCAAGCAGAAACCAATGCCCCAAGCAAAGCCTTGCCACATCCAACGAGCACCCACCGAATAGAAGAGGTGATGAATGAATAAGTACCTCGAGTATACTACTACAATACAGAGATAATCGTCTATTAACGGGTGTTGTCGCCGTGATCGAATATGCTCCTCCAGAGGCGTAAGCCTCTCATCTGAATTCCTTCCCAGCTGTCAAGAGCAGGACGGGCATCAATGTAGAAAGAGAATGGTGAGTGATTAGAACCGGACGAGGTACTACGCCCAGTATAATAGTCGATCACGTATCGTACCCTTGTACCGCATCTATCTATAACCCAATCATGCCGATCGAAGGGACGTTGATACCTAATAATGAATGAGCATCCAAGATACAATGGAAAGGGCTGTGAATACCCTAACAATGTTCGCCAGCGAGCCTTTGGAGAGATGTTCCTCGAATCACCTTTGAAGCTTACAAGACGAATACCACCGCACCTGAAGTCACGAGCATATGTAAGAGTAGTAGAAGGAACGAGATCAAACAATTGCGGACGAGAACGAAAAGTACCCACTGCTCTCCTCCTCGATCTGCTTCCCATTGTAGTATCTTTGCCCATGTTTGCTCATTAACGGCATTGTGTATTGGTACAACGACACGCATGTCCCTCGCCTGGGGTAATTTGACAGTGTGATTATTGGTCACAGCTACACCAGAGGCATCCACTTCTATATCGCCCTTCGCTCTCTTCTCAACTTTGTCTATCTCCTCTACGTGAGACGAAGTAGGGTCTGGAGCAACACCAGGCTGGTGTTTCCTCAGTAAAGCGGCGTAAAATTGTGCCTCTGAGGGATACACCCATTTTTCATCCTTCTCCGGTCCATCTTCAGAGGGTGAAGTTCCTCGGGGTATGGAAGATATTTCTCTCTCGGTAGAAAGAGCTGTGGAACCATGACCTAGTTTTCCTGAGTGATATCGAGATCCCGACGGGAGATCTGTCCAGGCTTGACGAGCGTTATGATCAACAGGACATTTATCCGCGGCTTTCGCGGTTGAAGAATTGCTTTGAGGTTCGGGTGTGGAAGCTTGAACTGAGGAAACGTTTGCTCCCATGTTTTTTTCGGCCGTATAGGAGCCCACGGCCAATGTATACCTATCGAGAAGGTTCCTATTCTAATTATTTGAGCGATGAAGTAGATTCAAGGGTTGAAAGAGAGGTATTGGGCTGAGCTACAATCTTAGGACGAGTCGAGCAGAGTCCAAAAAGGTGTTTGCTGGTCGATGATGAGATAAATCGAACACCTATACACAAGATGGTGAAAGAAGAAACGACTTTCACGAAGGACATCTCTAGAGGGCATAATAATGGCGATGAATAAAAGAAAACTATATTATCATAGTTCTCCATAATGGAGAAAGCAAGCGAGCGTCATGTAAGGAGTGTGCGTTTACGCTGAAGTTTTGGTGGCAAAACAACAAAAAAAATGGCGGGGGAAGATGAGAGATCAGGAGGGGGAAGGATAATGCAAGCAACAATCCAAGTGTCAATGAACTGTCCGCTAAAAGTCCAGCCATAAGATAAACCGTACGCTCGTCGAAGAGAGACAAAGACAAAGACAAATCTCAAGCTCCGAGAACGGCGGTCAAGACACCAGCCACGGCGAGGGCTCCACCCATTGAGAGACCCATGTGGATGGAAGATCCTGCATTATGTCCACTGGAACCAGTGGGCTGAGAGGACCCGGATCCGGTTCCACTAGCAGTGGCACCGGGGATCGTTGGCGTCGGAATGGTGGGATATCCGCCTGTGAAGGGAGTAGGCCGTTAGTGCCGAGCAAGTCACAACAAGATCAACAAGGCTCTCAAGCGATACTTACTTCCTGTGGGACGAACTTCGAATTCCTCGCTAGTGGCATAAATGTCCGTAATGTTGACGATGTTCGTCAACGTGAGCCTGTATCCCTTACCAGGGATCAAATCAGGGGTGATGATCGTGTTGCACACAAAGTTGTCCTCTAAATAGAAGGGTCTTTGAATACCATATTCATTGAATAAAGTTCGAGACACTCACGAATACCAGTGAGAATGGACACGCCGGCTGACAAAAGCGAGGGGTTCGCGTTGGTAGCACTGTATTACATCGAGATTAGTTCTGAGCGAATCGATGATCACGCTGGGCAAGACGTACACAACAGCGAATTGGGGATGGGTCTTGTCGGTGCAGTCCCAGCTGAAAAGTGCCTGTTCCTTGGCTTGCCACCACCACTGGGAGCTGGGAGTAAGAACGGAGAGGGCAGAGACGCTGCTGAAGCCAGCGAGGGCTGCCATGACGCCAAACTGAAAAACGTCGCGACCCCAAACCAAGCAACGATGGCCACGGTCACGGACGTCGATAAAACGACCGATTCCATGATAATAGACAGAAATAAGCAAGCATGAACATTATTCCATTCGAAATCACCGGACAATTCAACGATTCAAGCAGTCAAAAGGAAACGAAAATCAGCCTCCGTCATGTCGAAGAGCCCTACAAGAGGATAGAGAGACGAACCGATTTGAACATCATTTTTCTTCAAGATTTCGAGAGACAAAAGT
This sequence comes from Serendipita sp. 399, assembly GCA_019627685.1. Lineage (NCBI taxonomy): Eukaryota > Fungi > Basidiomycota > Agaricomycetes > Sebacinales > Serendipitaceae > Serendipita > Serendipita sp. 399. Next base: position 14,968 of record WSTO01000085.1, on the reverse strand, counting down.
GTTGGACTAAGGAGCGGAGCGGACGGCGAAAAAGTTGCAGCTGAAAGTCGAGGCAGGGAACAAGAGTAAGAAGCGAATAAAGACCGTGAGAGGCGACACCGCGAAGGGAAGTCGCTCGTCACTTGACTGGCGATTGACGTCGAATTCGAACTCACGGGAAATTAAATAGGCTCCGGCTATCTGAGATCAACGACGCTCAACACTCGACCCCAACAACAGAGGAAAGAGCCAACATAGTACGCAGGTATAGTAAGATCATTGCAGGCAAACCAAAAAGAGATTCATTTCAACGCCGAATGAGATTAGGCTAGGCTATGTGGAATATGAGCAAGTTGGGAGATCTCATCAGAAAACACGGTGACCACTTGTGGAGAAGAATAGAAATGGGGGCCGTGGAATGTAGAATGGGGAAAATAGAGATCTGGACCAAGAGGATTTTTTTGTAGATTGTGGAACAAGGGGGGGGTAGTTAAATGCTTGTCACCTAAAGGCAGTCAATGGACGCGTTACCATATGCTATGGGGAAGACGTTCGCTCGCGAAAGTCAATAATTCCGCATAGTGTTGAGGGAAGAGAGAACATAAGATGGGTGACGCTGGGGATGATAGGGTGAGGTATTACAAAGGGTTGATAGATGAGACAGACGTCGTCTAGTAGAGGAAAGACAGGTGCGATGTCCGTGTAGGGAAGTGTGCCTTGGGATACAAGGTTGAAAAGTCGAGATGCTGTGGAGGCGAGTAGGTGACCGTCGAAGAGCTAATTGACGCTCACGATCAATAAAAAGCTGATGATAGATGTCGTATTTTCATATTGGGACGTAGGGATAGGTTCCCGGTGTTGAATTGATTCGCAGGGCCTGATCCAAGATCCTGATACCAAAAGTACCGTGGAGGCTTAGATGTCCAATGGTTCGTGCGTCCTTGCATCCAATCCAGAGTTTGAGGAAAGACGATCAAGTGGCCCAATGGCGCTCTCGCGTCTCCTCGCGAAGTTGCCACCGCTGGAGGCACCGGGGCCCCTAGGCTGTCTCATAACTCCCGCTGCAGACGAATTAAGGGTTGCCGATCCCGTCGGACCGCCCTCAGGCGTGCTTGGGAGCGATGGAACAGGTGGAATGTTGCCATCGGTCGCATGTCCATTTAAACCACTCATCGGACGATCCCCGAGCGCACCTGAAATACTAGCTCGGGGTAAATTGTTGCCCAGAAGGTGGTTGCCAAAGAGCTGGTTGAGACCAGGGAGCACGCCAGAGGTCTGACGACGTAAAGCCGCATAATTGGAGAAATTGGTCGGGCCACCTTCACGCATATTGCCGCTCGAGGTACGAGTCGTAAGGCGAGGAGTGGGCGTATATATCGAGGTCTTCATGTCCGGCATCGATTTCTTGGAGCGAAGACCACCAGGGGAATCGGCCGTTGGGGAATTCCCAGATGGTGCAGGTGTGGCATACGAGCTAGGAGCATTGGAAAACAAGGAGCCTCCGCCGGTCGTAGGAGTTGACCCAACAAGGAAGGATCGATTCAATGCCTGAGAAGAATGATGGCGAACTGGTCCCAATCGGCCTTCTCGAGGGTTGGTTTCCGACGCATTTGGAGTCTTCCGGCCATTCTCAATAGCTCCAGAAGTTACGGAAGGGGGGTGTGCGCTGCCAGAGCGGTCAGGCGGTGAGCGGGTAACCACAGCATATCGTTCGTCACCCTCGCCCACGCTGTAATGATATACACCCAGCTTTTGGGCAACAAGATGAACAATGCGACGCTGCTTGGGGGAAAGGGAACGAGCGAATGCAAGCTCATCACGCATATGGTCATCCTTGAAGAGGAGAATGCGAGAGTAAATCTCCAACGTTGCGGCGTCGTTAAGATCAAGCTCTGCCACTGTCATCGGCGCTTTATGAGCACCCGAGCTGGAGTGGGGAGGCGGAGGTGGAGGAGGCTGCTGAACTGGCGACACAGAGGGCTGATGAACATAAGGTTGAGGAACAGGCATAGGTGGCATCGCGAACGGATTCGGATTTTGAATTGTCATGCCCGCCGTGAAGGAGCGTTGGGAAGTCAGCATTGGCTGGGCAATCGGGGAGTATCCGTCGTCGTAGCCCACTCCAACTCCCATTCCGGCGTTCATCATCTGCTGCTGTTGCTGCTGCTGTACGAGCTGCTCTTGGCGCTCCTTCCCCAATTGCATGGAACGCATGCGGCGGAGCGCCTTCTCGCGCTCGATGCGTTCCTTTTCGCTCGCTTGAAGGACTTTTTTGTACTCCACGCGAAGCTTGCGACCTTGAACATCAAAACCATTCAGAGCGGCAACAACAGCATCTGCATCAGCCGCAACCCTAAAGTTCGCAAAGGCCAGTCCACGGAACTGGCCAGCTGTGTCCAGATGGTAGTTGAACGCATATGGAGTGGGAATGGAAAGCGATGCCTAAGGTGTGAAAGAGAGCCACATTAAGGGCGTCGGTCAGCACGATATTCAAGTCCTTAAGCGGGGCATGAGAGCCCCCAATCAAAAAGCGGAGGACGTGAGCCGGCCACACAGGGATGGAAAGGGGGAGATGGTAACCAAAAAAAAAACGGAGTGAGACTACGTACGATGATGTCCAGCAGCGTCTCGCGTTTGACATTGAAGGGGATATTCTTGATGACTATTGCTGTGGGGATAATGTCGTCGTCGCTCCCTCCAGCAGGAGAGCCCGGTAGGTTGGAAAGCGCTTGCGGGTTCAACGGTGGGGGGCTTCCTCCAGAGCTGATATCGCTAGTTTGAGGAGGAGACATGGACCGACCATCTGGTGGTATAGACGCTGCATTCTCTTGTTGTTCGCTCAGCCACGCCTGAGAGTGGTGTCAATCGATCGATACAGGACGAACGAAAATTTCGATAAAAATGTCGAGGAAATAAAATCGTGTAAAATAAAGAATACATACGGATGGAAGAGCTCTACGTTGGCCTGGAGAGGGCACTACGGCAGGCGACGTCTGGAAATGCTGGTAGCGACTGTTTTCAGGGAACGCGGACGAATCGTAAGCATCGTGTTGAGGACGTGTGCGCTGAGGAGCAAGTGTGAGCGATGAAATATCTGGCGGAGAACTCGTCATCGTGCAAAATCCGTAAAGGTCGTAACGATCAAGCTTGAGCTTGCTTTGTTGGCCCTTTGCCATCAAATTTACAGAATTTCGTGACCATCCAAAACAGGAAACCAGAAAAATTAATGAGAAGAAAAAAGCTGCTTTATTCTCAAAAACGAACAAACAAGTATGCTACTGGTCACCAGCTGACAGGACATGGGTTGGGGATCGCGGGCTTAGGAGCTGTGATCATGGCGGCAATCTCTGCCTCACTGAGCTTCAATTTGGAATGCTCCCAAGGGCCCATCATTTCAATGCTCCTCACGACGTTGGGGCGCATAGGGGGAGACTTATAATCGGGCATGGTGAACCCACCCATATCGGTCGATCTCCTCGGGCCACGGGTCATCGTTTCCGGCATTCCTTGGGACAAGTGTGTGCTCGCTGTTACTGACGCAGTCGTCGCAGTCGTCCCATCTGCAGAAGAGCGTACTGACGTGTACCCGGTAGGCGGGGTGGCTGTTCCAGGCGTCTGATCAACGTCCTCGGAGTCGGTGGATGAGACTGAGCTTGACGACGGTGTTCGCGTATGGCCCCTCCTGCGGAAGTACTTGACTTCGTACTTCAAGTCTGGGACAGACGTCGTGGTTGTCGGATAGAAAGACTGGGGAGGCATGAGGGGCATCGTGAACTTTGGCCAATTGCGCGGAGGTGTGGGACCGGGGTGAAGACGGAGAGGGGTCGGGGCTGGACGACGAGGCATGTTCGAATGTGATTATTCTTTATAGACTAGAGAGTGGGATGCAAGCGAGTGTGATGACTAGCAAGAAGCGTCAGCATATCCAAGAGGGACGCCTGGAGGGTATGAAATACCCACTGTTTGTCGGCGAGAATAAAGCAGATCGACCAGCGAAATTGAAGAAAATTGAAGAAAAAAATGTCAAGATTTGATGCGCACGGCGCTGTTGACGCTTTGAAAAAAGGCAAGCGTGGCGGAGTTCAAGTGTGAAGCAACCAAACTTGCTGTGCAGTTGCATTCACGCCTCGAAATATCCGCACAGGAGTCACTTCGTCAAGAAGATCCTTAGCTATTA
>WSTO01000085.1:0-10063 GCA_019627685.1 Serendipita sp. 399 | reverse complement strand
ATAGTGTGGTGGCTGTCGTGGGGGGTGTTGTGGTGCCCATCGTCGTGGAGCTTGAAAGCATGATCAGGATGCTTCTCGTTATGCTCCTTGATCTTGTCTGGGTGCAACCTAGAAATTAGTCGTATGAGAATCGGCAGTGTTATAGCAGAGGAGGTACGTACATCCAGACCTTATCTTTCTCCTTTGCTCTCAAGTCTGCTGGATTTGCGAATGTGGAAAGTCCGAGGCTAAGCAATTAGAATATCTTCGTTAGTCATCTCTTATAGTATGCGCGAGAGAAGGTTGCTTACTGATGCCCCTCGTGAGTTCCTGGGTGATGCTTCCCGTCGTCGTGCGGGGCACCGAAATCCTTCTCGCGGATGCTAGTAACAGCATGGGAGGCATTACCCGTACGGTAGAGATGCTTCTCTGCAAGGACCCCAACCGCGAGGATGAGGATGGTGAAGAGCGAGGAAAAATGCATGATGGATGCGAAGTTGAAATATACACTAAGAGTAGAGCATGTCAGTTCCATCTATGTGGTTCAGCACCGCGAAAACTATCGCAAACTCACATAAATCGAGTCCGAAAGAAAAACGAGATTGAGAGAAGAAAAGTAACAAGCTTTGAAGGAAGAAAGAGAAGAAAGAGAAGAAAGAGAAACGAAAGAGAGAACCTGTCTGAGGAAATCTGGACAAGCAGAAATGCCTGGATTTTTATACCTGAGCAGGCGGATGGTGTACAAGGAGCCGGTCGGGAGGTGGCGCACGGAATGCGGTGCGGAGAAGCAAGAGGACGGGGTCGGGCATGGCAAGTGCTCGATGGAGACCCGAACCCGGAATTCAAAGCAAAAGCAAAAAGGGTTTGACAAGCTGGATACGCCGCAGCGAGCAGACGTAATGCCGACGTTGGAAGATGGGAGCGTTGCGGGGTTGTCTGAACACAGTGATGGTTGGAAGGCACCGCCAGGCGGATAGAACGCGACATTTTGAAGATACCGAATGTCTCTAGATTCTAGCTTTGGTAATAAATTTCACTTCCCATCCGTCATGGTCATTGTGGAGGTCACTGGGTGTTGTGACCCCAACGCCCAACCTGAAGGCCATCCCAGAACGAGAAAGACAGTATTTTTGTTGACTATTTTTTTCATTCAAAGTCAGGATGGCAACCTCCTTGCGCTGACGGTGTGTCGGGATGGTAACTTTGAGGCATCGTCACAGCTTTCCTGCAGCCCTTGGCCCTCTTCATGACAGCGGCATGGCAATTCACAGTCACAGAAACTGAATTGAAGGCATCACGTATGCGTTGAGTAGCCACCTGCGTCGCGAATACTGTCGGCCTCTGTCAATCGCACTTCGTCTTGGCCGATTCAACAACGATCATCGCCTCTGATAACCTTTTGAGCAGTCTTATTCATAGATCAAGAGTATGTTAGACCATATGGATATCGATTTGTACCAATGATACAACCAAAAGCGAAATACGTTCATCCTTCGGAGCGTGGAGCCCTGGAGTGATCCAACTCAGAGTTCAACTCTCGTCATCTATAAGATTCAAAGATTGACTCCCAAAGCGCAACGCCGTATGGATGCCGGTCCCCGTCTGCCTGGGTGCGAGTCTACGCCCGTCTTCCGAACTCATCACCGCCACCGCCACCAGATGGCGACAAGAGTAAGGAGAAGCAAAGAGAACGGGCATTCCTTGCTTCACTCGGGTATATGTCACGCTGGATTCCCATACGTTCTCCCTTCCCGCCGAGCTTCCGAGGACATCCTGATCTGACCGCAACCTTCACGACAAGGCTGCGCTGTTCCCTAGCAGGACGTTGCAAAAGGACGTTGCAAATTCGATCCAGTTTTACAATCACTGGAATAGACTGAGCGTGAAATCGTTGTGACTTTACATAATGCCATCTTAAGGCGTTGGGACGCATTCAGTTCGACTAGATAGTCAGACGAATGTTTTGCAGGAAACTGTTATATTCACTCTTAAATATGACTGGTTCTTTGAGTACATAAATACACAATAAATATTCAGTGACCTTTCTCAGTCGAGCTTTTCCAACTCTGCCCTCTTCGATGCTTGCACGGCTTCATGCACCATGCGAACCCTATTCATTGGCCTAGAATCATGCTCCTCGGGGAGACTCCGTTTGGTGTTGTGTTCGGCGTGGTGCGAAATGGCTTGGTCACGATTCATTTTCGTCCATCCAATATTATGGAGGTCTTGCTGGAGTGTGGCGGCGGGATGTGGTCCACTGACCGCAATTGTATGGTGAGTATTTGCTCTTTGATCGTCGTGAACATGGAAACCTGCGTCTTGCGCTTTTTGGGGTGTGGTTCTAGAGATTTGTCTGAGTACGTGAAAGTCGCTGGAGAGAATAGATGGATATGATTCCTACTTACACATGGACGTGCTTTGTGTTTACTGGCAAGTGATTTGGATCGGCAAAGGTGGACAGTCCTTGACTGTTGGTTTGGGGGGCTGATTAGGATTACATCTTTGGATGAACATGTTTGCCACTCACGGATGACCAGCTGGCCCAGGATGATGGTTTCCATCCGCATCGGCTTTACCGAAATCTTGTTCTCTTATCTTGTTAACAGGGGTGGAGGCGTTACCTCCTCTATATAGGTGCTTGGTAGCATTGATGCCAGAAGCGAAGAAGAAAAGGAAGAGAGTCAAGATGAATGTGATTTGCATGGTGAAATAACTAGATCTGGGTTTGGATTTTTCAGATAGGGTTTGAAGATTTAGGCACTCGTGGACTTACGAGATGGGTGTGCTTGAAACAACAAAGACGAGGGAGTTGAAGAAAGGTTGCGTTGAAGTTATAAAGAAGAAATTAAAGGCTGATGATGATGATGAAGCAAAGAGAGAACCAGTCTGAGTGGGTGAGAGACGAAAAACGGGTTCCTTTTATAAGGCGAGAGACACTCTGACTGGTTGTAGAGGCGCCGGTTCTCCTAGATGAAACTGGATTGTTGTAACAAGCATAGCAGGAGAATATACGAGATGTACTGGTACCAGCCCTCTGCAGTAGAGGAGACGCGATAAGCGGCCCAAAGCCACATTCAAAGTAGCGATTCGCGGACCGCTTTCCCCATTAGATTATGGAATCTTCTGTGCGTTGCTATTTCTCTACAAAGGACTGTGAAGTGAACGAATTGATTATCTCTAAGGATTTCTCTCTTCCTTGCCCTCTTTGCGAGCCGAAGGCTGGCCACTCCAGAACAGGAAGTGAGATGTGGCGCATGGAAGAGTTCCGGATACAAAACCGGGCATAGGAAGCTGGAAGGCTGTATGAGAGAGCAAAGAGCCCGTCGGCAGGCTCTCCATAGAATTCCACCCGAGGGCAATACACAGGCTCTCGCTGCGTTGCCTTCTTACACCCACACCCACGTCAGAGCAACAAGGCTCCCTCAATGCTGTCGCTTCGCTTCTTTTCCTCTGAGCAACTATGAGAACTGAACAATCAACTCTATTGAAGGAATCCGATATCCTAAATGGGTGGCAGTAAGACTGAAGATGCTCTCCTCTCCATCCATCGAAATCATCAAAAGATATTCACATCGCGTATTGCCTACCTTCAGCTGACCTCCTTGATGGGTCACGTCACCGAGAGATACGTGAAGGATTCGTGCGATGATACTTGGCAAAATCTGATGAGGGGCTGTATATACCGCAACTGGTTGAATTTCACAGTTGTTACCACATCATGGATCCATTAAGCTCACCTTCTCTCGTGAGCTCGAGTTACATAGCTTTCTCCGGTACATGGGAGCGTACACGGTTTAAGGACACCTTCGTACCATGAGCTGTTCTCGAGGTAAGCGGCTTTGAAGTATCAGCTGAGACGAGTATTGTCTTCACATAAGGCCATTTCGAATCTTGGGAGAACGATATCCCTCTGCCTTGATCTCGCTCCGCCTCTACTGGCCCAGCTCCTTCGAGGAAACAAGCGCTATCAAAGGAGATGAACTCTTCCCAAAGCCGACAGGACCAACCCAACGGGTCATATACTTGGAATTGATCCTTACTTCCGATTCGTGGAAGGCGTAGACCTCTGTCCAATCCTGGACCAAGGTTCGGTCTGAATCTGGTCCTTCTTCCAGCATGTAGAAGCCAATAGCTGACATGATAATGTAACAATCTATGCTACACTACAGACCATGTTCGCCTTCTCCCTTTTCTCCTACTCGTTGATTTGCTGCAGTATTTCTCCATGAGGGCTATGGCGGACTCGCTCACGGATTGTCGCAGAGCCACCCTTACTGCTATCGTATCCTGGTCAGCCTATCGTCGATAGAGACAGATTGACAGATTGAGAGCCAACTGCGACAGGCTCCTACCGCAGGATCCACCAAGATACCGGCCGATTTTCCGGTTGGCGTTGGATTCCGTACGAGTGACTAATGATTACTCCGAGAAAATGGCCACAAATGGAATTATTTTGGGATGCTGGGATCCCGCGAATGGCGTGCGTGGCCCCGAACTGCGATTGCGTTGGCCGGCGCAGTTTAATGATCGAGGGTGAGGCGGGGCTGCGGTGGTGGTTGGGTGACTTTATCAAGTGACAAACAGCGCGGCTCTTATTCTCCTACCACCACCTCCATCTCCCTTTCCTCGACGATAATCAACACCTAAATAGTCTCAGAAATGCCGTACATCTTCAAGATTACGACTCCTGATCGTCAAGTGCGCTCCCTTAACTTCACGACCTTCCCAGACTTTGTGGCGCTTCATGCACGCGTAAGCTCTCTATCAAGTCCCTCATCCATTCTCCTTTGCTGATTTCATTCTATTTTTCTTCTCTATCTTATTATGCTTATCACTCTCGAATTCTGCCCTGAAACGCCATCGTTGCAACGGACGCGTACGTGGACGCTTACGTACCCCGTAGCTCGTCGAAGTTCTTGGAAAGCGAGTTGGAGGATATAAGGTCTTAAATATCACTTCCCAGCAGGGAGTTCCCGTCTGCGACGTCGCCTCCCACGACGGACACTGGTCATCCGTACGAGCCAACTATCAGCTACTCCCAGACTATCAAACCGTACACCTGACCATGGACGTGGCTTATTCCATGCCGGACGTTCTGGGAATGCCAGGTGCCTTCCCTGCTTATGAGCTCGACCGCGAAGTTCCGCTTGTCGCTGCGGCTGCGCCATCTACGTCCACCATTGGCGCCGAGTCCTCATGCTGCTCCGTTGAGGATGGGAAGAGGGAAATGAAGTCACTCCTCAACAACTTCCTCGGTGACTTCAAACGTGTTTACGGCGAAACGTTTGCAGAGGATCTCTCTTCTGACGAAGAATCGACCAACCTTCGCAATCCCTTTGCAGATAGCCCCGCTCAAGATACCCCCCAGCCTTCTCGCTCTGATCTGAACCATGACCAACAAGGACTGCACCCCGGCATTTGGTGCGACCGCTGTGGCGAAGCAGTCCGTGGTCTTCGCTACAAGTGCAACGAGTGCCGTGATTACGACATTTGCTACCGCTGTGCCACAAAGCACGACGCCGCTGTCATTCACTCGGCCGCCCATGATCACACCTTCAGAACCATTCATCCACCTCCACTAGCCGCTACCATCAAGAAGGCCAAAACACCTTGCCGCTCCAACACCGTTCCTAGCGGAAGGCGCTGCAATCGTGCGACGTCCTCTCAGATGTCCGCGAGGAGAAGTCCCTCCCCTGTCAGACACAGGACTGTTCACTGTGATGGTTGTGGAATGTTCCCAATTGTCGGCGTTCGTCACAAGTGCCTCGACTGCACCGACTTTGATTTCTGCCAGAGTTGCAAGGATTCAAAGATGGAGGAACACAACGCTAGTGTTGGCAACCCAGAGGGTGGGCACGAGTTCATTGCTCTTGATACTCCAGGACGCGTCGTCATTCACGTTCGCCCGATGCATGAAGCCACACCTCCAGTCACGGAGCAACCGGAAACTCCCACCCGTGCCGCTCACAACGCGACCTGCGACTTCTGCCTAAGCCACATCATCGGCGTGCGCTACAAGTGTGTCCAGTGCCCAGACTTTGACACCTGCGAATCGTGCTACCATGCTATTGCTGAAGAGCAGCACCCTGATCATGCTTTCGTCAAGGTCAGGGAGGTAGGCGACCTTCTTCATCGTCGTCACCGTGCTTCTGTGCCTGGTATGTACTCAAACTCGTATGTTATTATCCATGTACTAACCCTTTGCAACGTAGGTCTGCCCTTCTTTGGCCTCTTGCCCAATCCCAAGAACAAAGTCCGCCATCGCGCTATGTGTGATGCCGAGGGATGTGGCAAGACCATCATTGGCGTTCGTTACAAGTGCATGCACCCATCATGCCCCGACTTTGACCTCTGCATGAACTGCGAGGCACTTCCGATCCCCGTGCACCCAGCTGATCACCCACTTCTGAAGATCAACGATCCTCGGACGAAGATCCCTGTCGTCGTTCGTGATGCCCCTTCGGCACGCCAAGGAATCACTCGTGATGATTTGGCACGAGCCTTCGAGCAGCGCCGCCAATCCACGCCCCATGAAGCAATGAGCATGCACACCCCTCGCGCGAGCACCATCTCAGTTCAAACGGATGCGGCTCCTAGCCACTCCCAGTCTACTCAAACCGAAGCGACTAGTCTGCTCGATGAGATCGTTCAGTTCTCATTGACCAGAGAAAGCACTCCCGCATCCGTATACGGAACTCGTAATCCTTTCGCTCAGGCAAGTTTATTTCCAATCAGTCAAACCTGTTTTGTAACTGACAATGATTTAGCCCGAATCGTTTACTCCGAACGTTGCTCCTCAAATCAGCATCTCAAGCGCCCCCTCAAGGATTTCAATCCCCGCACTCGTCGCCTCTCCAGCGTCGACTTCGACTGACAGTGCCGCTTATGTCGCAGCGCCCTCAGTGATGTCTGCCTCTCCATACGATGTCGCGATTCCAGGTGCTCTTCCTGATCGCGTTACTCCACCAGCGTCGTTCCAATTCCTCGAGTTCGAGGCCACGGCTCCCACTCTTGATATCTTTGCGGACAACCACGAAACCTCGATCCGCGATATTCCCAGTCCTCCCAAAACGGAACCGACCCCCATCGCTGGATTTGAACCAACCATCATCAACCTCCCGAGTGTTCCCAACGTCGACCCAACGTCGTTGAAGATCCCCGTCGCCATTCGTACGCCTCCAGTCAAGACTGAGCCCCTCAGCGAGGAGGTGATGACGGAGATCTCGCCGTCACTCATCTCTGGTTTCCACATTCGTCCATCTCAAGTTCGCGCAGCAGCTTTGTCCGGCCTCTCTCTTCCTCCGACTCTTGTTGCCTCCTTTATTGAGGACAACAATGTTCCCGATGGGCACGTGTTCCCTCCCGGAGCCGAGTTCATCAAGTCGTGGAAGATGAAGAACGAGGGTGCTCTTGACTGGCCTGCTGAGACTGTACTCGCATTCGTTGGCGGAAGGAGGCTTGCCTCTTTCCCCAGTGCCCCCAACACATACGCAGTCGGTCAGGTGAAAGCAGGAGAGACTATTGACGTCTGGGCTGGTGATCTCAAGGCACCCGAGGAGCCTGGTGTTTACGACAGCTTTTGGCGATTGATGGACAACAGCACCGGTATCTTCTTTGGTCATCGACTCTGGATTGCGATTGAAGTCGCGGAGCCCATGACAAGCTCAGATGAATCCACAAATCCCAGCCTGTCGTCTTCTGCCCTCGCTATGCCTGGTGCATTCTTCAGCCGAAACCAAGAAGAACAATCCCCTGTGTCTGCTGCTCCGGAGACGGTTGCGACTCATTTGACGGGTACTGGCACGATCTCGAACGTGTCGGAGACCTTGAGCCTGTTGGACGACAGTGAGGATGAGAACGCGTCGATTGTGGATATCCCGGTCCTCCCTGGTTCGATGCCTATCATGTCTTCGACGGGTACGGTGACGGCTCCTACGACGGTGATGGAGACACCCGCAGCGTCTCAAGCGACCTTGCGAGCGTCTGGATCGCCCTCAGCCACTCGACCTCTGACGACCGCGACCTCATCGTCCTCCGAGTCTGACGATGATGAGTTCGTCGTAGTTTATGATAGCGCGTCTGAGGACCACCGTTCGGTTGCATAGATGTGGCGCGAGCGCACATTTTACCCATACACACGCGGACGTTTCTTTTTTACTCTTCATTTGCTTTGCTTTCGCTCTCTCAGCCTCCGATCCCTTGTTCGTCCTCAGTTGTACAGTCATCATGCAGGGCGTACGTTTTGCCCTTCCTATGCTTCCACCTTATGAACGGTTCGGGTGCTCCTCGAAGTTGATCCTTTCGACTAGAGTAGCACTTTTCTTCCCCTTCCCTCCCCCACCATTGGATTGTGCTCGCTTGACTTGAGATTTGTGCGTAGCTTTTGGAATCAGACTGAATTGGCCATGAAGATTTCCCCCGCACGCCGTGCGCTGTGAGATGTAAGGTCTGAAGATCGGATCGACTGGGATGGCTTTTAGCGCGTCTCGTCCACCTTAGTGATCACTATTATTTCTTTTTTTATTATCTAATTTTTTTTTCTACTGCAGATTGAGAGAAACGAGTATAATTTTGGTACGACGAAAGTGTGATCACGTGACACACGTGACCTTGAGCTTGAAATCACCACCCGCCACCCTCGGACAGGAGGGAATTCCCATAAAGCCGGGCACTTGGCAACGCGTCTTCAGAACCCCAACTTGAACTCCCCCAACAACAGACGCCCCTTCGGCCTCGATCCCCTAACCAAAAACCCTCAACTTTTCCCATTTTATAAAAACTAAGCAAATATGTCTGGACGTGGAAAAGGTGGCAAAGGTCTTGGAAAGTCTGGTGCCAAGCGTCACGTGAGTTTGACCACTCCTATCCTTTTTCATTCTCCGCTCCTCGTCGCGATTACGAATGCTTACGCGTCGACTGTCTTTGTTTTTGTTTAGCGCAAGATCCTCCGTGATAACATCCAGGGCATCACCAAGCCTGCTATCCGCCGTCTCGCTCGTCGTGGTGGTGTGAAGCGTATCTCTGGTCTCATCTACGAGGAGACCCGTGGTGTCCTCAAGACCTTCCTCGAGAACGTGAGTGTTCCCTCGTCCCCTTGCTCTTTTCTCATCCCACTAATCTTGTCGTCTCCCTTCTGCAGGTCATCCGTGACTCTGTCACCTACACTGAGCACGCAAAGAGGAAGACTGTCACCGCTCTCGATGTTGTCTACGCTCTCAAGCGCTCCGGACGTACCCTCTATGGTTTCGGTGTCTAAAGCGCATCGTCGATGGATGCGTTGCTTTCCCATTCGCTCTTGTATATTCTAATGTATATTTTCTCGGATATCCATTGGTTTTCTGCGAACTACGCGTGAATGTCTAAGTGGTTTGCATTTGTGCATTCAGTCTGATTACCCGTCGCCACATCGTTTCCAAACTTTTTACTCTTCTTCACCTTTCTCTAATCGGTGCTCGGTCATGGCAAGTTCAGATCATAAGCAAACATTTCTTTCGGTCTGTCATGCCCATCAAATCCTGCAATTCGGCTCGTTCAAGGTCAAATCGGGACGCATCTCGCCCTACTTTTTCAACGCCGGTTCCTTTAGCACGGCAGCCCTGCTTTCTTCCCTAGGTTCCGCATACGCACAAACGATTGCAGACGCTTGTTCCTCCAACGCCGACGCTGACGCGAACACGAATGGCCCGCTCGAATTCGATGTCATCTTCGGGCCTGCCTACAAGGGCATCCCCCTCTGCGCCATCACCGCCATCAAACTCGCCGAACTCGACCCTTCCAAATTCGGATCCAAAGAGTGGTGTTTCAACCGAAAAGAAATCAAGGATCACGGCGAAGGTGGCCTCCTCGTCGGATCCTCCTCACTCAAGGGAAAACGGGTGTTGATCATTGATGATGTGATCACCGACGGTGCTGCGAAACGCGAGGCGGTGGAGATTATCAGGCAGTGTGGAGGCGTTTTGGCGGGGATGGTCGTGGCTGTTGATCGACAGGAGACGACGGGGAGAGAGGAGAATGGGAGATTGAGTGCGTTGGGGGTGCTTAAGAAGGAGTATCAGGTGCCCATGTTGGCGATTGTCACTCTGAA